>CM077934.1:9391616-9576616 GCA_039797435.1 Crotalus adamanteus
TTGATAGATACAGATAGGTAGATAGGTAGATTGATAGATACAGATAGGTAGGTAGGTAGATAGATAGATACAGATAGGTAGGTAGGTAGGTAGGTAGATAGATAAATACAGATAGATAGGTAGGTAGGTAGATAGATAGAGATAGGTAGGTAGGTAGATAGATAGATAGAGATAGGTAGGTATGTAGATTGATAGATACAGATAGGTAGGTAGGTAGATTGAAAGATACAGATAGGTAGGTAGGTAGGTAGATAGATACAGATAGGTAGGTAGGTAGATTGATAGATACAGATAGGTAGGTAGGTAGATAGATAGATAGAGATAGGTAGGTAGGTAGATAGATAGATAGAAATAGGTAGGTAGGTAGATAGATAAATACAGATAGGTAGGTAGGTAGGTAGATAGATAGAGATAGGTAGGTAGGTAGATAGATAAATACAGATAGGTAGGTAGGTAGGTAGATAGATAGAGATAGGTAGGTAGGTAGATAGATAGATACAGATCGGTAGGTAGGTAGGTAGATAAATACAGATAGGTAGGTAGGTAGATAGATAGATACAGATAGGTAGGTAGGTAGATTGATAGATACAGATAGGTAGGTAGGTAGATTGATAGATACAGATAGGTAGGTAGGTAGATAGATAGATAGATAGATAGATAGATAGATAGATAGATAGATAGATAAATAGATAGATAGAGATAGGTAGGTAGGTAGATAGATAAATACAGATAGGTAGGTAGATAGATAGAGATATGTAGGTAGGTAGATAGATAGATAGAGATAGGTAGGTAGGTAGATTGATAGATACAGATAGGTAGGTAGGTAGATAGATAGATAGAGATAGGTAGGTAGGTAGATAGATAAATACAGATAGGTAGGTAGGTAGGTAGATAGATAGAGATAGGTAGGTAGGTAGATAGATAGATACAGATAGGTAGGTAGGTAGATTGATAGATACAGATAGGTAGGTAGGTAGATAGATAGATACAGATAGGTAGGTAGGTAGATAGATAAATACAGATAGGTAGGTGGTAGATGGATAGATAGAGATAGGTAGGTAGGTAGATTGATAGATACAGATAGGTAGGTAGGTAGATTGATAGATACAGATAGGTAGGTAGGTAGATAGATAGATACAGATAGGTAGGTAGGTAGATAGATAGATAGAGATAGGTAGGTAGGTAGATAGATAGACATAGGTAGGTAGGTAGATTGATAGATACAGATAGGTAGGTAGGTAGATAGATAGATACAGATAGGTAGGTAGGTAGATAGATAGATAGAGATAGGTAGGTAGGTAGATAGATAGACATAGGTAGGTAGGTAGATTGATAGATACAGATAGGTAGGTAGGTAGATAGATAGATACAGATAGGTAGGTAGGTAGATAGATAGAGATAGGTAGGTAGGTAGATAGATAAATACAGATAGGTAGGTAGGTAGGTAGATAGATAGAGATAGGTAGGTAGGTAGGTAGATAGATAGAGATAGGTAGGTATGTAGATTGATAGATACAGATAGGTAGGTATGTAGATTGATAGATACAGATAGGTAGGTAGGTAGATAGATAGATAGAGATAGGTAGGTAGGTAGATAGATAGACATAGGTAGGTAGGTAGATTGATAGATACAGATAGGTAGGTAGGTAGATAGATAGAGAAAGTTAGGTAGGTAGATAGATAGACATAGGTAGGTAGGTAGATTGATAGATACAGATAGGTAGGTAGGTAGATAGATAGATACAGATAGGTAGGTAGGTAGATAGATAGAGATAGGTAGGTAGGTAGATAGATAAATACAGATAGGTAGGTAGGTAGGTAGGTAGATAGAGATAGGTAGGTAGGTAGATAGATAGATAGAGATAGGTAGGTATGTAGATTGATAGATACAGATAGGTAGGTCGGTAGATTGATAGATACAGATAGGTAGGTAGGTAGGTAGGTAGGTAGATAGATACAGATAGGTAGGTAGGTAGATTGATAGATACAGATAGGTAGGTAGGTAGATAGATAGATACAGATAGGTAGGTAGGTAGATAGATAGATAGAGATAGGTAGGTAGATAGATAAATACAGATAGGTAGGTAGGTAGGTAGATAGATAGAGATAGGTAGGTAGGTAGATAGATAAATACAGATAGGTAGGTAGGTAGGTAGATAGATAGAGATAGGTAGGTAGGTAGATAGATAGATACAGATAGGTAGGTAGGTAGATAGATAAATACAGATAGATAGGTAGGTAGATAGATAGATAGAGATAGGTAGGTAGGTAGATTGATAGATACAGATAGGTAGGTAGGTAGATTGATAGATACAGATAGGTAGGTAGGTAGATTGATAGATACAGATAGGTTGGTAGGTAGATAGATACAGATAGGTAGGTAGTTAGATAGATAGAGATAGGTAGGTAGGTAGATAGATAAATACAGATAGGTAGGTAGGTAGGTAGATAGATAGAGATAGGTAGGTTGGTAGATAGATAGATAGAGATAGGTAGGTATGTAGATTGATAGATACAGATAGGTAGGTAGGTAGATTGATAGATACAGATAGGTAGGTAGGTAGGTAGATAGATACAGATAGGTAGGTAGGTAGATTGATAGATAGAGATAGGTAGGTAGGTAGATAGATAAATACAGATAGGTAGGTAGATAGATAGAGATAGGTAGGTAGGTAGATAGATAAATACAGATAGGTAGGTAGGTAGGTAGATAGATACAGATAGGTAGGTAGGTAGGTAGATAGATACAGATAGGTAGTTAGGTAGATAGATAAATACAGATAGGTAGGTAGGTAGATAGATAGATAGAGATAGGTAGGTATGTAGGTTGATAGATACAGATAGGTAGGTAGGTAGATTGATAGATACAGATAGGTAGGTAGGTAGATAGATAGATACAGATAGGTAGGTAGGTAGATAGATAGAGATAGGTAGGTAGGTAGATAGATAGATAGAGATAGGTAGGTATGTAGATTGATAGATACAGATAGGTAGGTAGGTAGATTGATAAATACAGATAGGTAGGTAGGTAGGTAGATAGATACAGATAGGTAGGTAGGTAGATTGATAGATACAGATAGGTAGGTAGGTAGAAAGATAGATACAGATAGGTAGGTAGGTAGATAGATAGATAGAGATAGGTAGGTAGGTAGATAGATAAATACAGATAGGTAGGTAGGTAGGTAGATAGATAGAGATAGGTAGGTAGATAGATAAATACAGATAGGTAGGAAGGTAGGTAGATAGATAGAGATAGGTAGGTAGGTAGATAGATAGATAGAGATAGGTAGGTAGGTAGATTGATAGATACAGATAGGTAGGTAGGTAGATAGATAGATACAGATAGGTAGGTAGGTAGATAGATAAATACAGATAGGTAGGTAGGTAGATAGATAGATAGAGATAGGTAGGTAGGTAGATTGATAGATACAGATAGGTAGGTAGGTAGATAGATAGAGATAGGTTGGTAGGTAGGTAGATAAATACAGATAGGTAGGTAGGTAGGTAGATAGATAGAGATAGGTAGGTAGGTAGATAGATAGATAGAGATAGGTAGGAATGTAGATTGATAGATACAGATAGGTAGGTAGGTAGATTGAAAGATACAGATAGGTAGGTAGGTAGGTAGATAGATACAGATAGGTAGGTAGGTAGATTGATAGATACAGATAGGTAGGTAGGTAGATAGATAAATACAGATAGGTAGGTAGGTAGGTAGATAGATAGAGATAGGTAGGTAGGTAGATAGATAAATACAGATAGGTAGGTAGGTAGGTAGATAGATAGAGATAGGTAGGTAGGTAGATAGAAAGATACAGATAGGTAGGTAGGTAGATAGATAAATACAGATAGGTAGGTAGGTAGATAGATAAATACAGATAGGTAGGTAGGTAGATAGATAGATAGAGATAGGTAGGTAGGTAGATTGATAGATACAGATAGGTAGGTAGGTAGATAGATAGAGATAGGTAGGTAGGTAGATAGATAAATACAGATAGGTAGGTAGGTAGGTAGATAGATAGAGACGGGTAGGTAGGTAGATAGATAGATAGAGATAGGTAGGTATGTAGATTGATAGATACAGATAGGTAGGTAGGTAGATTGATAGATACAGATAGGTAGGTAGGTAGGTAGATAGATACAGATAGGTAGGTAGGTAGATTGATAGATACAGATAGGTAGGTAGGTAGAAATATAGATACAGATAGGTAGGTAGGTAGATAGATAGATAGAGATAGGAAGGTAGGTAGATAGATAAATACAGATAGGTAAGTAGGTAGGTAGATAGATAGAGATAGGTAGGTAGATAGATAAATACAGATAGGTAGGTAGGTAGGTAGATAGATAGAGATAGGTAGGTAGGTAGATAGATAGATACAGATAGGTAGGTAGGTAGATAGATAAATACAGATAGGTAGGTAGGTAGATAGATAGATAGAGATAGTTAGGTAGGTAGATTATTAGATACAGATAGGTAGGTAGGTAGATTGATAGATACAGATAGGTAGATAGGTAGATTGATAGATACAGATAGGTAGGTAGGTAGATAGATAGATACAGATAGGTAGGTAGGTAGATAGATAGAGATAGGTAGGTAGGTAGGTGGATAAATACAGATAGGTAGGTAGGTAGGTAGATAGATAGAGATAGGTAGGTAGGTAGATAGATAGATAGAGATAGGTAGGTATGTAGATTGATAGATTCAGATAGGTAGGTAGGTAGATTGAAAGATACAGATAGGTAGGTAGGTAGGTAGATAGATAGAGATAGGAAGGTAGGTAGATAGATAAATACAGATAGGTAAGTAGGTAGGTAGATAGATAGAGACAGGTAGGTAGATAGATAAATACAGATAGGTAGGTAGGTAGGTAGATAGATAGAGATAGGTAGGTAGGTAGATAGATAGATACAGATAGGTAGGTAGGTAGATAGATAAATACAGATAGGTAAGTAGGTAGGTAGATAGATAGAGATAGGTAGGTAGATAGATAAATACAGATAGGTAGGTAGGTAGGTAGATAGATAGAGATAGGAAGGTAGGTAGATAGATAAATACAGATAGGTAAGTAGGTAGGTAGATAGATAGAGATAGGTAGGTAGATAGATAAATACAGATAGGTAGGTAGGTAGGTAGATAGATAGAGATAGGTAGGTAGGTAGATAGATAGATACAGATAGGTAGGTAGGTAGATAGATAAATACAGATAGGTAGGTAGGTAGATAGATAGATAGAGATAGTTAGGTAGGTAGATTATTAGATACAGATAGGTAGGTAGGTAGATTGATAGATACAGATAGGTAGATAGGTAGATTGATAGATACAGATAGGTAGGTAGGTAGATAGATAGATACAGATAGGTAGGTAGGTAGATAGATAGAGATAGGTAGGTAGGTAGGTAGATAAATACAGATAGGTAGGTAGGTAGGTAGATAGATAGAGATAGGTAGGTAGGTAGATAGATAGATAGAGATAGGTAGGTATGTAGATTGATAGATACAGATAGGTAGGTAGGTAGATTGAAAGATACAGATAGGTAGGTAGGTAGGTAGATAGATACAGATAGGTAGGTAGGTAGATTGATAGATACAGATAGGTAGGTAGGTAGATAGATAAATACAGATAGGTAGGTAGGTAGGTAGATAGATAGAGATAGGTAGGTAGGTAGGTAGATAGATAAATACAGATAGGTAGGTAGGTAGGTAGATAGATAGAGATAGGTAGGTAGGTAGATAGATAGATACAGATAGGTAGGTAGGTAGATAGATAAATACAGATAGGTAGGTAGGTAGATAGAGAGATACAGATAGGTAGGTAGGTAGATTGATCGATACAGATAGGTAGGTAGGTAGATTGATAGATACAGATAGGTAGGTAGGTAGATTGATAGATACAGATAGGTAGGTAGGTAGATAGATAGATACAGATAGGTAGGTAGATAGATAGATAGATAGATAGATAGATAGATAGATAGATAGATAGATAGATAGATAGATAGATAGAGATAGGTAGGTAGGTAGATAGATAAATACAGATAGGTAGGTAGAAAGATAGAGATAGGTAGGTAGGTAGATAGATAGATAGAGATAGGTAGGTAGGTAGATTGATAGATACAGATAGGTAGGTAGGTAGATAGAGAGATAGAGATAGGTAGGTAGATAGATAAATACAGATAGGTAGGTAGGTAGGTAGATAGATAGAGATAGGTAGGTAGGTAGATAGATAGATACAGATAGGTAGGTAGGTAGATAGATAAATACAGATAGGTAGGTAGGTAGATAGATAGATAGAGATAGGTAGGTAGATTGATAGATACAGATAGGTAGGTAGGTAGATTGATAGATACAGATAGGTAGGTAGGTAGATTGATAGATACAGATAGGTAGGTATGTAGATAGATAAATACAGATAGGTAGGTGGTAGATAGATAGATAGAGATAGGTAGGTAGGTAGATTGATAGATACAGATAGGTAGGTAGGTAGATTGATAGATACAGATAGGTAGGTAGGTAGATTGATAGATACAGATAGGTAGGTAGGTAGATAGATAGAGATAGGTAGGTAGGTAGATAGATAAATACAGATAGGTAGGTAGGTAGGTAGATAGATAGAGATAGGTAGGTAGGTAGATAGATAGATAGAGATAGGTAGGTAGGTAGATAGATAGATAGAGATAGGTAGGTAGGTAGGTAGATAGATAGAGATAGGTAGGTAGGTAGATAGATAGATAGAGATAGGTAGGTACGTAGATTGATAGATACAGATAGGTAGGTAGGTAGATTGATAGATACAGATAGGTAGGTAGGAAGGTAGATAGATACAGATAGGTAGGTAGGTAGATTGATAGATATAGATAGGTAGGTAGGTAGATAGATAGATACAGATAGGTAGGTAGGTAGATAGATAGATAGAGATAGGTAGGTAGGTAGATAGATAAATACAGATAGTTAGGTAGGTAGGTAGATAGATAGAGATAGGTAGGTAGGTAGATAGATAAATACAGATAGGTAGGTAGGTAGGTAGATAGATAGAGATAGGTAGGTAGGTAGATAGATAGATACAGATAGGTAGGTAGGTAGATAGATAAATACAGATAGGTAGGTAGGTAGATAGATAGATAGAGATAGGTAGGTAGGTAGATTGATAGATACAGATAGGTAGGTAGGTAGATTGATAGATACAGATAGGTAGGTAGGTAGATTGATAGATACAGATAGGTAGGTAGATAGATAGATAGATAGATAGATAGAGATAGGTAGGTAGGTAGATAGATAAATACAGATAGGTAGGTAGGTAGGTAGATAGATAGAGAAAGGTAGGTAGGTAGATAGATAGATACAGATAGGTAGGTAGGTAGATAGATAGAGATAGGTAGGTAGGTAGATAGATAAATACAGATAGGTAGGTAGGTAGGTAGATAGATAGAGATAGGTAGGTAGGTAGATAGATAGATAGAGATAGGTAGGTATGTAGATGGATAGATACAGATAGGTAGGTAGGTAGATTGATAGATACAGATAGGTAGGTAGGTAGGTAGATAGATACAGATAGGTAGGTAGCTAGATTGATAGATACAGATAGGTAGGTAGGTAGATTGATAGATACAGATAGGTAGGTAGGTAGATAGATAGATACAGATAGGTAGGTAGGTAGATAGATAAATACAGATAGGTAGGTAGGTAGATAGATATATACAGATAGGTAGGTAGGTAGATAGATAGAGATAGGTAGGTAGGTAGATAGATAAATACAGATAGGTAGGTAGGTAGGTAGATAGATAGAGATAGGTAGGTAGGTAGATAGATAGAGATAGGTAGGTATGTAAATTGATAGATACAGATAGGTAGGTAGGTAGATTGATAGATACAGATAGGTAGGTAGGTAGGTAGATAGATACAGATAGGTAGGTAGGTAGATTGATAGATACAGATAGGTAGGTAGGTAGCTAGATAGATACAGATAGGTAGGTAAGTAGATAGATGGAGATAGGTAGGTAGGTAGATAGATAAATACAGATAGGTAGGTAGGTAGGTAGATAGATAGAGATAGGTAGGTAGGTAGATAGATAGATACAGATAGGTAGGTAGGTAGATAGATAAATACAGATAGGTAGGTAGGTAGATAGAAAGATACAGATAGGTAGGTAGGTAGATTGATCGATACAGATAGGTAGGTAGGTAGATTGATAGATACAGATAGGTAGGTAGGTAGATTGATAGATACAGATAGGTAGGTAGGTAGATAGATAGATACAGATAGGTAGGTAGATAGATAGATAGATAGATTGATAGATAGATAGATAGATAGATAGATAGATAGATAGATAGATAGATAGAGATAGGTAGGTAGGTAGATAGATAAATACAGATAGGTAGGTAGATAGATAGAGATAGGTAGGTAGGTAGATAGATAGATAGAGATAGGTAGGTAGGTAGATTGATAGATACAGATAGGTAGGTAGGTAGATAGAGAGATAGAGATAGGTAGGTAGGTAGATAGATAAATACAGATAGGTAGGTAGGTAGGTAGATAGATAGAGATAGGTAGGTAGGTAGATAGATAGATACAGATAGGTAGGTAGGTAGATAGATAAATACAGATAGGTAGGTAGGTAGATAGATAGATAGAGATAGGTAGGTAGGTAGATTGATAGATACAGATAGGTAGGTAGGTAGATTGATAGATACAGATAGGTAGGTAGGTAGATTGATAGATACAGATAGGTAGGTAGGTAGATAGATAAATACAGATAGGTAGGTGGTAGATAGATAGATAGAGATAGGTAGGTAGGTAGATTGATAGATACAGATAGGTAGGTAGGTAGATTGATAGATACAGATAGGTAGGTAGGTAGATTGATAGATACAGATAGGTAGGTAGGTAGATAGATAGAGATAGGTAGGTAGGTAGATAGATAAATACAGATAGGTAGGTAGGTAGGTAGATAGATAGAGATAGGTAGGTAGGTAGATAGATAGATAGAGATAGGTAGGTAGGTAGATAGATAGATAGAGATAGGTAGGTAGGTAGGTAGATAGATAGAGATAGGTAGGTAGGTAGATAGATAGATAGAGATAGGTAGGTACGTAGATTGATAGATACAGATAGGTAGGTAGGTAGATTGATAGATACAGATAGGTAGGTAGGTAGGTAGATAGATACAGATAGGTAGGTAGGTAGATTGATAGATATAGATAGGTAGGTAGGTAGATAGATAGATACAGATAGGTAGGTAGGTAGATAGATAGATAGAGATAGGTAGGTAGGTAGATAGATAAATACAGATAGTTAGGTAGGTAGGTAGATAGATAGAGATAGGTAGGTAGGTAGATAGATAAATACAGATAGGTAGGTAGGTAGGTAGATAGATAGAGATAGGTAGGTAGGTAGATAGATAGATAGAGATAGGTAGGTAGGTAGATTGATAGATACAGATAGGTAGGTAGGTAGATAGAGAGATAGAGATAGGTAGGTAGGTAGATAGATAAATACAGATAGGTAGGTAGGTAGGTAGATAGATAGAGATAGGTAGGTAGGTAGATAGATAGATACAGATAGGTAGGTAGGTAGATAGATAAATACAGATAGGTAGGTAGGTAGATAGATAGATAGAGATAGGTAGGTAGGTAGATTGATAGATACAGATAGGTAGGTAGGTAGATTGATAGATACAGATAGGTAGGTAGGTAGATTGATAGATACAGATAGGTAGGTAGGTAGATAGATAAATACAGATAGGTAGGTGGTAGATAGATAGATAGAGATAGGTAGGTAGGTAGATTGATAGATACAGATAGGTAGGTAGGTAGATTGATAGATACATATAGGTAGGTAGGTAGATTGATAGATACAGATAGGTAGGTAGGTAGATAGATAGAGATAGGTAGGTAGGTAGATAGATAAATACAGATAGGTAGGTAGGTAGGTAGATAGATAGAGATAGGTAGGTAGGTAGATAGATAGATAGAGATAGGTAGGTAGGTAGATAGATAGATAGAGATAGGTAGGTAGGTAGGTAGATAGATGGAGATAGGTAGGTAGGTAGATAGATAGATAGAGATAGGTAGGTACGTAGATTGATAGATACAGATAGGTAGGTAGGTAGATTGATAGATACAGATAGGTAGGTAGGTAGGTAGATAGATACAGATAGGTAGGTAGGTAGATTGATAGATATAGATAGGTAGGTAGGTAGATAGATAGATACAGATAGGTAGGTAGGTAGATAGATAGATAGAGATAGGTAGGTAGGTAGATAGATAAATACAGATAGTTAGGTAGGTAGGTAGATAGATAGAGATAGGTAGGTAGGTAGATAGATAAATACAGATAGGTAGGTAGGTAGGTAGATAGATAGAGATAGGTAGGTAGGTAGATAGATAGATACAGATAGGTAGGTAGGTAGATAGATAAATACAGATAGGTAGGTAGGTAGATAGATAGATAGAGATAGGTAGGTAGGTAGATTGATAGATACAGATAGGTAGGTAGGTAGATTGATAGATACAGATAGGTAGGTAGATAGATAGATAGATAGATAGATAGAGATAGGTAGGTAGGTAGATAGATAAATACAGATAGGTAGGTAGGTAGGTAGATAGATAGAGAAAGGTAGGTAGGTAGATAGATAGATACAGATAGGTAGGTAGGTAGATAGATAGAGATAGGTAGGTAGGTAGATAGATAAATACAGATAGGTAGGTAGGTAGGTAGATAGATAGAGATAGGTAGGTAGGTAGATAGATAGATAGAGATAGGTAGGTATGTAGATTGATAGATACAGATAGGTAGGTAGGTAGATTGATAGATACAGATAAGTAGGTAGGTAGGTAGATAGATACAGATAGGTAGGTAGCTAGATTGATAGATACAGATAGGTAGGTAGGTAGATTGATAGATACAGATAGGTAGGTAGGTAGATAGATAGATACAGATAGGTAGGTAGGTAGATAGATAAATACAGATAGGTAGGTAGGTAGATAGATATATACAGATAGGTAGGTAGGTAGATAGATAGAGATAGGTAGGTAGGTAGATAGATAAATACAGATAGGTAAGTAGGTAGGTAGATAGATAGAGATAGGTAGGTAGGTAGATAGATAGAGATAGGTAGGTATGTAGATTGATAGATACAGATAGGTAGGTATGTAGATTGATAGATACAGATAGGTAGGTAGGTAGGTAGATAGATACAGATAGGTAGGTAGGTAGATTGATAGATACAGATAGGTAGGTAGGTAGATAGATAGATACAGATAGGTAGGTAAGTAGATAGATAGAGATAGGTAGGTAGGTAGATAGATAGATAGAGATAGGTAGGTATGTAGATTGATAGATACAGATAGGTAGGTAGGTAGATTGATAGATACAGATAGGTAGGTAGGTAGATTGATAGATACAGATAGGTAGGTAGGTAGATAGATAGATACAGATAGGTAGGTAGGTAGATAGATAAATACAGATAGGTAGGTAGGTAGATAGATATATACAGATAGGTAGGTAGGTAGATAGATAGAGATAGGTAGGTAGGTAGATAGATAAATACAGATAGGTAGGTAGGTAGGTAGATAGATAGAGATAGGTAGGTAGGTAGATAGATAGAGATAGGTAGGTATGTAAATTGATAGATACATATAGGTAGGTAGGTAGATTGATAGATACAGATAGGTAGGTAGGTAGGTAGATAGATACAGATAGGTAGGTAGGTAGATTGATAGATACAGATAGGTAGGTAGGTAGATAGATAGATACAGATAGGTAGGTAAGTAGATAGATAGAGATAGGTAGGTAGGTAGATAGATAAATACAGATAGGTAGGTAGGTAGGTAGATAGATAGAGATAGGTAGGTAAGTAGATAGATAGATAGAGATAGGTAGGTATGTAGATAGATAGAGATAGGTAGGTAGGTAGATAGATAAATACAGATAGGTAGGTAGGTAGGTAGATAGATATAGGTAGGTAGGTAGATAGATAAATACAGATAGGTAGGTAGGTAGGTAGATAGATAGAGATAGGTAGGTAGGTAGATAGATAGATACAGATATGTAGGTAGGTAGATTGATAGATACAGATAGGTAGGTAGGTAGATTGATAGATACAGATAGGTTGGTAGGTTGATAGATACAGATAGGTAGGTAGGTAGACAGATAGAGATAGGTAGGTAGGTAGATAGATAAATACAGATAGGTAGGTAGGTAGGTAGATAGAGATAGGTAGGTAGGTAGATTGATAGATACAGATAAGTAGGTAGGTAGGTAGATAGATACAGATAGGTAGGTAGCTAGATTGATAGATACAGATAGGTAGGTAGGTAGATTGATAGATACAGATAGGTAGGTAGGTAGATAGATAGATACAGATAGGTAGGTAGGTAGATAGATAAATACAGATAGGTAGGTAGGTAGATAGATATATACAGATAGGTAGGTAGGTAGATAGATAGAGATAGGTAGGTAGGTAGATAGATAAATACAGATAGGTAAGTAGGTAGGTAGATAGATAGAGATAGGTAGGTAGGTAGATAGATAGAGATAGGTAGGTATGTAGATTGATAGATACAGATAGGTAGGTATGTAGATTGATAGATACAGATAGGTAGGTAGGTAGGTAGATAGATACAGATAGGTAGGTAGGTAGATTGATAGATACAGATAGGTAGGTAGGTAGATAGATAGATACAGATAGGTAGGTAAGTAGATAGATAGAGATAGGTAGGTAGGTAGATAGATAGATAGAGATAGGTAGGTATGTAGATTGATAGATACAGATAGGTAGGTAGGTAGATTGATAGATACAGATAGGTAGGTAGGTAGATTGATAGATACAGATAGGTAGGTAGGTAGATAGATAGATACAGATAGGTAGGTAGGTAGATAGATAAATACAGATAGGTAGGTAGGTAGATAGATATATACAGATAGGTAGGTAGGTAGATAGATAGAGATAGGTAGGTAGGTAGATAGATAAATACAGATAGGTAGGTAGGTAGGTAGATAGATAGAGATAGGTAGGTAGGTAGATAGATAGAGATAGGTAGGTATGTAAATTGATAGATACATATAGGTAGGTAGGTAGATTGATAGATACAGATAGGTAGGTAGGTAGGTAGATAGATACAGATAGGTAGGTAGGTAGATTGATAGATACAGATAGGTAGGTAGGTAGATAGATAGATACAGATAGGTAGGTAAGTAGATAGATAGAGATAGGTAGGTAGGTAGATAGATAAATACAGATAGGTAGGTAGGTAGGTAGATAGATAGAGATAGGTAGGTAAGTAGATAGATAGATAGAGATAGGTAGGTATGTAGATAGATAGAGATAGGTAGGTAGGTAGATAGATAAATACAGATAGGTAGGTAGGTAGGTAGATAGATATAGGTAGGTAGGTAGATAGATAAATACAGATAGGTAGGTAGGTAGGTAGATAGATAGAGATAGGTAGGTAGGTAGATAGATAGATACAGATATGTAGGTAGGTAGATTGATAGATACAGATAGGTAGGTAGGTAGATTGATAGATACAGATAGGTTGGTAGGTTGATAGATACAGATAGGTAGGTAGGTAGACAGATAGAGATAGGTAGGTAGGTAGATAGATAAATACAGATAGGTAGGTAGGTAGGTAGATAGAGATAGGTAGGTAGGTAGATAGATAGATAGAGATAGGTAGGTATGTAGATTGATAGATACAGATAGGTAGGTAGGTAGATTGATAGATACAGATAGGTAGGTAGGTAGGTAGATAGATACAGATAGATAGGTAGGTAGATTGATAGATACAGATAGGTAGGTAGGTAGATAGATAGATACAGATAGGTAGGTAGGTAGATAGATAGATAGAGATAGGTAGGTAGGTAGATAGATAAATACAGATAGGTAGGTAGATAGATAGAGATAGGTAGGTAGGTAGATAGATAAATACAGATAGGTAGGTAGGTAGGTAGATAGATACAGATAGGTAGGTAGGTAGATAGATAGATACAGATAGGTAGGTAGGTAGATAGATAAATACAGATAGGTAGGTAGGTAGATAGATAGATAGAGATAGGTAGGTAGGTAGATTGATAGATACAGATAGGTAGGTAGGTAGATTGATAGATACAGATAGGTAGGTAGGTAGATAGATAGATACAGATAGGTAGGTAGGTAGATAGATAGAGATAGGTAGGTAGGTAGATAGATAGATACAGATAGGTAGGTAGGTAGGTAGATAGATAGAGATAGGTAGGTAGGTAGATAGATAGATAGAGATAGGTAGGTATGTAGATTGATAGATACAGATAGGTAGGTAGGTAGATTGATAGATACAGATAGGTAGGTAGGTAGGTAGATAGATACAGATAGGTAGGTAGGTAGATTGATAGATACAGATAGGTAGGTAGGTAGAAAGATAGATACAGATAGGTAGGTAGGTAGATAGATAGATAGAGATAGGTAGGTAGGTAGATAGATAAATACAGATAGGTAGGTAGGTAGGTAGATAGATAGAGATAGGTAGGTAGATAGATAAATACAGATAGGTAGGAAGGTAGGTAGATAGATAGAGATAGGTAGGTAGGTAGATAGATAGATAGAGATAGGTAGGTAGGTAGATTGATAGATACAGATAGGTATGTAGGTAGATAGATAGATACAGATAGGTAGGTAGGTAGATAGATAGAGATAGGTAGGTAGGTAGATAGATAGATAGAGATAGGTAGGTATGTAGATTGATAGATACAGATAGGTAGGTAGGTAGATTGATAGATACAGATAGGTAGGTAGGTAGAACGATAGATACAGATAGGTAGGTAGGTAGATAGATAGATAGAGATAGGTAGGTAGGTAGATAGATAAATACAGATAGGTAGGTAGGTAGGTAGATAGATAGAGATAGGTAGGTAGATAGATAAATACAGATAGGTAGGAAGGTAGGTAGATAGATAGAGATAGGTAGGTAGGTAGATTGATAGATACAGATAGGTAGGTAGGTAGATAGATAGATACAGATAGGTAGGTAGGTAGATAGATAGAGATAGGTAGGTAGGTAGATAGATAAATACAGATAGGTAGGTAGGTAGGTAGATAGATAGAGATAGGTAGGTAGGTAGATAGATAGATAGAGATAGGTAGGTATGTAGATTGATAGATACAGATAGGTAGGTAGGTAGATTGATAGATACAGATAGGTAGGTAGGTAGGTAGATAGATACAGATAGGTAGGTAGGTAGATTGATAGATACAGATAGGTAGGTAGGTAGAAATATAGATACAGATAGGTAGGTAGGTAGATAGATAGATAGAGATAGGTAGGTAGGTAGATAGATAAATACAGATAGGTAGGTAGGTAGGTAGATAGATAGAGATAGGTAGGTAGATAGATAAATACAGATAGGTAGGTAGGTAGGTAGATAGATAGAGATAGGTAGGTAGGTAGATAGATAGATACAGATAGGTAGGTAGGTAGATAGATAAATACAGATAGGTAGGTAGGTAGATAGATAGATAGAGATAGTTAGGTAGGTAGATTGATAGATACAGATAGGTAGGTAGGTAGATTGATAGATACAGATAGGTAGATAGGTAGATTGATAGATACAGATAGGCAGGTAGGTAGATAGATAGATACAGATAGGTAGGTAGGTAGATAGATAGAGATAGGTAGGTAGGTAGATAGATAAATACAGATAGGTAGGTAGGTAGGTAGATAGATAGAGATAGGTAGGTAGGTAGATAGATAGAGATAGGTAGGTATGTAGATTGATAGATACAGATAGGTAGGTAGGTAGATTGAAAGATACAGATAGGTAGGTAGGTAGGTAGATAGATACAGATAGGTAGGTAGGTAGATTGATAGATACAGATAGGTAGGTAGGTAGATAGATAGATAGAGATAGGTAGGTAGGTAGATAGATAGATAGAGATAGGTAGGTAGGTAGATAGATAAATACAGATAGGTAGGTAGGTAGGTAGATAGATAGAGATAGGTAGGTAGGTAGATAGATAAATACAGATAGGTAGGTAGGTAGGTAGATAGATAGAGATAAGTAGGTAGGTAGGTACATAGATAGATACAGATAGGTAGGTAGGTAGATAGATAAATACAGATAGGTAGGTAGGTAGATAGATAGATAGAGATAGGTAGGTAGGTAGATTGATAGATACAGATAGGTAGGTAGGTAGATTGATAGATACAGATAGGTAGGTAGGTAGATTGATAGATACAGATAGGTAGGTAGATAGATAGATACAGATAGGTAGGTAGATAGATAGATAGATAGATAGATAGATAGATAGATAGATAGATAGAGATAGGTAGGTAGGTAGATAGATAGATACAGATAGGTAGGTAGGTAGATAGATAAATACAGATAGATAGGTAGGTAGATAGATAGATAGAGATAGGTAGGTAGGTAGATTGATAGATACAGATAGGTAGGTAGGTAGATTGATAGATACAGATAGGTTGGTAGGTAGATAGATACAGATAGGTAGGTAGGTAGGTAGATAGATAGAGATAGGTAGGTAGGTAGATAGATAAATACAGATAGGTAGGTAGGTAGGTAGATAGATAGAGATAGGTAGGTAGGTAGATAGATAGATAGAGATAGGTAGGTATGTAGATTGATAGATACAGATAGGTAGGTAGGTAGATTGATAGATACAGATAGGTAGGTAGGTAGGTAGATAGATACAGATAGGTAGGTAGGTAGATTGATAGATACAGATAGGTAGGTAGGTAGATAGATAGATACAGATAGGTAGGTAGGTAGATAGATAGATAGAGATAGGTCGGTAGGTAGATAGATAAATACAGATAGGTAGGTAGATAGATAGATATAGGTAGGTAGGTAGATAGATAAATACAGATAGGTAGGTAGGTAGGTAGATAGATACAGATAGGTAGGTAGGTAGATTGATAGATACAGATAGGTAGGTAGGTAGATAGATAAATACAGATAGGTAGGTAGGTAGGTAGATAGATAGAGATAGGTAGGTAGGTAGATAGATAGAGATAGGTAGGTATGTAGATTGATAGATACAGATAGGTAGGTAGGTAGATTGATAGATACAGATAGGTAGGTAGGTAGGTAGATAGATACAGATAGGTAGGTAGGTAGATTGATAGATACAGATAGGTAGGTAGGAAGATAGATAGATACAGATAGGTAGGTAGGTAGATAGATAGAGATAGGTAGGTAGGTAGATAGATAAATACAGATAGGTAGGTAGGTAGGTAGATAGATAGAGATAGGTAGGTAGGTAGATAGATAGATAGAGATAGGTAGGTAGGTAGATTGATAGATACAGATAGGTAGGTAGGTAGATTGATAGATACAGATAGGTAGGTAGGTAGATTGATAGATACAGATAGGTAGGTAGATAGATAGATACAGATAGGTAGGTAGATAGATAGATAGATAGATAGATAGATAGATAGATAGATAGATAGATAGAGATAGGTAGGTAGGTAGATAGATAGATACAGATAGGTAGGTAGGTAGATAGATAAATACAGATAGATAGGTAGGTAGATAGATAGATAGAGATAGGTAGGTAGGTAGATTGATAGATACAGATAGGTAGGTAGGTAGATTGATAGATACAGATAGGTTGGTAGGTAGATAGATACAGATAGGTAGGTAGGTAGATAGATAGAGATAGGTAGGTAGGTAGATAGATAAATACAGATAGGTAGGTAGGTAGGTAGATAGATAGAGATAGGTAGGTAGGTAGATAGATAGATAGAGATAGGTAGGTATGTAGATTGATAGATACAGATAGGTAGGTAGGTAGATTGATAGATACAGATAGGTAGGTAGGTAGGTAGATAGATACAGATAGGTAGGTAGGTAGATTGATAGATACAGATAGGTAGGTAGGTAGATAGATAGATACAGATAGGTAGGTAGGTAGATAGATAGATAGAGATAGGTCGGTAGGTAGATAGATAAATACAGATAGGTAGGTAGATAGATAGATATAGGTAGGTAGGTAGATAGATAAATACAGATAGGTAGGTAGGTAGGTAGATAGATACAGATAGGTAGGTAGGTAGATTGATAGATACAGATAGGTAGGTAGGTAGATAGATAAATACAGATAGGTAGGTAGGTAGGTAGATAGATAGAGATAGGTAGGTAGGTAGATAGATAGAGATAGGTAGGTATGTAGATTGATAGATACAGATAGGTAGGTAGGTAGATTGATAGATACAGATAGGTAGGTAGGTAGGTAGATAGATACAGATAGGTAGGTAGGTAGATTGATAGATACAGATAGGTAGGTAGGAAGATAGATAGATACAGATAGGTAGGTAGGTAGATAGATAGAGATAGGTAGGTAGGTAGATAGATAAATACAGATAGGTAGGTAGGTAGGTAGATAGATAGAGATAGGTAGGTAGGTAGATAGATAGATAGAGATAGGTAGGTATGTAGATTGATAGATACAGATAGGAAGGTAGGTAGATTGATAGATACAGATAGGTAGGTAGGTAGGTAGATAGATACAGATAGGTAGGTAGGTAGATTGATAGATACAGATAGGTAGGTAGGTAGATAGATAAATACAGATAGGTAGGTAGGTAGATTGATAGATACAGATAGGTAGGTAGGTAGATAGATAAATACAGATAGGTAGGTAGGTAGGTAGATAGATAGAGATAGGTAGGTAGGTAGATAGATACAGATAGGTAGGTAGGTAGATAGATAGAGAGTGGTAGGTAGGTAGATAGATAAATACAGATAGGTAGGTAGGTAGGTAGATAGATAGAGATAGGTAGGTAGGTAGATTGATAGATACAGATAGGTAGGTAGGTAGATTGATAGATACAGATAGGTAGGTAGGTAGATAGATACAGATAGGTAGGTAGGTAGATTGATAGATACAGATAGGTAGGTAGGTAGGTAGATAAATACAGATAGGTAGGTAGGTAGGTAGATAGATACAGATAGGTAGGTAGGTAGATAGATAGATACAGATAGGTAGGTAGGTAGGTAGATAGAGATAGGTAGGTAGGTAGATAGATAAATACAGATAGGTAGGTAGGTAGGTAGATAGGTAGAGATAGGTAGGTAGGTAGATAGATAGATAGAGATAGGTAGGTATGTAGATTGATAGATATAGATAGGTAGGTAGGTAGATTGATAGATACAGATAGGTAGGTAGGTAGGTAGATAGATACAGATAGGTCGGTAGGTAGATTGATAGATACAGATAGGTAGGTAGGTAGATAGATAGATACAGATAGGTAGGTAGGTAGATAGATAGATAGAGATAGGTAGGTAGGTAGATAGATAAATACAGATAGGTAGGTAGGTAGGTAGATAGATAGAGATAAGTAGGTAGGTAGATAGATAAATACAGATAGGTAGGTAGGTAGGTAGATAGATAGAGATAGGTAGGTAGGAAGATAGATAGATACAGATAGGTAGGTAGATAGATAGATAAATACAGATAGGTAGTTAGGTAAATAGATATATAGAGATAGGTAGGTAGGTAGATTGATAGATACAGATAGGTAGGTAGGTAGGTAGATAGATAGAGATAGGTAGGTAGGAAGATAGATAGATACAGATAGGTAGGTAGATAGATAGATAAATACAGATAGGTAGTTAGGTAAATAGATATATAGAGATAGGTAGGTAGGTAGATTGATAGATACAGATAGGTAGGTAGGTAGATTGATAGATACAGATAGGTAGGTAGGTAGATTGATAGATACAGATAGGTAGGTAGGTAGATAGATAGATACAGATAGGTAGGTAGATAGATAGATAGATAGATAGATAGATAGATAGATAGATAGATAGATAGATAGAGATAGGTAGGTAGGTAGATAGATAAATACAGATAGGTAGGAAGGTAGGTAGATAGATAGAGATAGGTAGGTAGGTAGATAGATAGATACAGATAGGTAGGTAGGTAGATTGATAGATACAGATAGGTAGGTAGGTAGATATATAGATACAGATAGGTAGGTAGGTAGATAGATAGATAGAGATAGGTAGGTAGGTAGATAGATAAATACAGATAGGTAGGTAGGTAGGTAGATAGATAGAGATAGGTAGGTAGGTAGATAGATAGATACAGATAGGTAGGTAGGTAGATAGATAAATACAGATAGGTAGGTAGGTAGATAGATAGATAGATAGATAGATAGATAGATAGATAGATAGATAGATAGATAGATAGATAGAGATAGGTAGGTAGGTAGATTCATAGATAGAGATAGGTAGGTAGGTAGATTGATAGATACAGATAGGTAGGTAGGTAGATTGATAGATACAGATAGGTAGGTAGGTAGATAGATAGATACAGATAGGTAGGTAGGTAGATAGATAGAGATAGGTAGGTAGGTTGATAGATAAATACAGATAGGTAGGTAGGTAGGTAGATAGATAGAGATAGGTAGGTAGGTAGGTAGATAGATAGGGATAGGTAGGTATGTAGATTGATAGATACAGATAGGTAGGTATGTAGATTGATAGATACAGATAGGTAGGTAGGTAGATAGATAGATAGAGATAGGTAGGTAGGTAGATAGATAGACATAGGTAGGTAGATTGATAGATACAGATAGGTAGGTAGGTAGATAGATAGATAGAGAAAGGTAGGTAGGTAGATAGATAGACATAGGTAGGTAGGTAGATTGATAGATACAGATAGGTAGGTAGGTAGATAGATAGATACAGATAGGTAGGTAGGTAGATAGATAGAGATAGGTAGGTAGGTAGATAGATAAATACAGATAGGTAGGTAGGTAGGTAGGTAGATAGAGATAGGTAGGTAGGTAGATAGATAGATAGAGATAGGTAGGCATGTAGATTGATAGATACAGATAGGTAGGTAGGTAGATTGATAGATACAGATAGGTAGGTAGGTAGGTAGGTAGGTAGATAGATACAGATAGGTAGGTAGGTAGATTGATAGATACAGATAGGTAGGTAGGTAGATAGATAGAGATAGGTAGGTAGGTAGATAGATAGATAGAGATAGGTAGGTAGGTAGATAGATAAATACAGATAGGTAGGTAGGTAGGTAGATAGATATAGGTAGGTAGGTAGATAGATAAATACAGATAGGTAGGTAGGTAGGTAGATAGATAGAGATAGGTAGGTAGGTAGATAGATAGATACAGATAGGTAGGTAGGTAGATAGATAAATACAGATATATAGGTAGGTAGATAGATAAATAGAGATAGGTAGGTAGGTAGATTGATAGATACAGATAGGTAGGTAGGTAGATTGATAGATACAGATAGGTAGGTAGGTAGATTGATAGATACAGATAGGTTGGTAGGTAGATAGATACAGATAGGTAGGTAGGTAGATAGATAGAGATAGGTAGGTAGGTAGATAGATAAATACAGATAGGTAGGTAGGTAGGTAGATAGAGATAGGTAGGTAGGTAGATAGATAGATAGAGATAGGTAGGTATGTAGATTGATAGATACAGATAGGTAGGTAGGTAGATTGATAGATACAGATAGGTAGGTAGGTAGGTAGATAGATACAGATAGGTAGGTAGGTAGATTGATAGATACAGATAGGTAGGTAGGTACATAGATAGATAGAGATAGGTAGGTAGGTAGATAGATAGATAGAGATAGGTAGGTAGGTAGATAGATAAATACAGATAGGTAGGTAGATAGATAGAGATAGGTAGGTAGGTAGATAGATAAATACAGATAGGTAGGTAGGTAGGTAGATAGATACAGATAGGTAGGTAGGTAGATAGATAGATACAGATAGGTAGGTAGGTAGATAGATAAATACAGATAGGTAGGTAGGTAGATAGATAGATAGAGATAGGTAGGTAGGTAGATTGATAGATACAGATAGGTAGGTAGGTAGATTGATAGATACAGATAGGTAGGTAGGTAGATAGATAGATACAGATAGGTAGGTAGGTAGATAGATAGAGATAGGTAGGTAGGTAGATAGATAGATACAGATAGGTAGGTAGGTAGGTAGATAGATAGAGATAGGTAGGTAGGTAGATAGATAGATAGAGATAGGTAGGTATGTAGATTGATAGATACAGATAGGTAGGTAGGTAGATTGATAGATACAGATAGGTAGGTAGGTAGGTAGATAGATACAGATAGGTAGGTAGGTAGATTGATAGATACAGATAGGTAGGTAGGTAGAAAGATAGATACAGATAGGTAGGTAGGTAGATAGATAGATAGAGATAGGTAGGTAGGTAGATAGATAAATACAGATAGGTAGGAAGGTAGGTAGATAGATAGAGATAGGTAGGTAGGTAGATAGATAGATAGAGATAGGTAGGTAGGTAGATTGATAGATACAGATAGGTAGGTAGGTAGATAGATAGATACAGATAGGTAGGTAGGTAGATAGATAAATACAGATAGATAGGTAGGTAGATAGATAGATAGAGATAGGTAGGTAGGTAGATTGATAGATACAGATAGGTAGGTAGGTAGATAGATAGATACAGATAGGTAGGTAGGTAGATAGATAGAGATAGGTAGGTAGGTAGATAGATAAATACAGATAGGTAGGTAGGTAGGTAGATAGATAGAGATAGGTAGGTAGGTAGATAGATAGATAGAGATAGGTAGGTATGTAGATTGATAGATACAGATAGGTAGGTAGGTAGATTGATAGATACAGATAGGTAGGTAGGTAGGTAGATAGATACAGATAGGTAGGTAGGTAGATTGATAGATACAGATAGGTAGGTAGGTAGAAATATAGATACAGATAGGTAGGTAGGTAGGTAGATAGATAGATAGAGATAGGTAGGTAGGTAGATAGATAAATACAGATAGGTAGGTAGGTAGGTAGATAGATAGAGATAGGTAGGTAGATAGATAAATACAGATAGGTAGGTAGGTAGGTAGATAGATAGAGATAGGTAGGTAGGTAGATAGATAGATACAGATAGGTAGGTAGGTAGATAGATAAATACAGATAGGTAGGTAGGTAGATAGATAGATAGAGATAGTTAGGTAGGTAGATTGATAGATACAGATAGGTAGGTAGGTAGATTGATAGATACAGATAGGTAGATAGGTAGATTGATAGATACAGATAGGCAGGTAGGTAGATAGATAGATACAGATAGGTAGGTAGGTAGATAGATAGAGATAGGTAGGTAGGTAGATAGATAAATACAGATAGGTAGGTAGGTAGGTAGATAGATAGAGATAGGTAGGTAGGTAGATAGATAGAGATAGGTAGGTATGTAGATTGATAGATACAGATAGGTAGGTAGGTAGATTGAAAGATACAGATAGGTAGGTAGGTAGGTAGATAGATACAGATAGGTAGGTAGGTAGATTGATAGATACAGATAGGTAGGTAGGTAGATAGATAGATAGAGATAGGTAGGTAGGTAGATAGACAGATACAGATAGGAAGGTAGGTAGATTGATAGATACAGATAGGTAGGTAGGTAGATAGATAGATACAGATAGGTAGGTAGGTAGATAGATCGATACAGATAGGTAGGTAGGTAGATAGATAGATAGAGATAGGTAGGTAGGTAGATAGATAAATACAGATAGGTAGGTAGGTAGGTAGATAGATAGAGATAGGTAGGTAGGTAGATAGATAAATACAGATAGGTAGGTAGGTAGGTAGATAGATAGAGATAGGTAGGTAGGAAGATAGATAGATACAGATAGGTAGGTAGATAGATAGATAAAAACAGACAGGTAGTTAGGTAAATAGATATATAGAGATAGGTAGGTAGGTAGATTGATAGATACAGATAGGTAGGTATGTAGATTGATAGATACAGATAGGTAGGTAGGTAGATTGATAGATACAGATAGGTAGGTAGGTAGATAGATAGATACAGATAGGTAGGTAGGTAGATAGATAGATAGATAGATAGATAGATAGATAGATAGATAGATAGATAGATAGATAGAGATAGGTAGGTAGGTAGATAGATAAATACAGATAGGTAGGAAGGTAGGTAGATAGATAGAGATAGGTAGGTAGGTAGATAGATAGATAGAGATAGGTAGGTAGGTAGATTGATAGATACAGATAGGTAGGTAGGTAGATAGATAGATACAGATAGGTAGGTAGGTAGATAGATAGATACAGATAGGTAGGTAGGTAGATAGATAGAGATAGGTAGGTAGGTAGATAGATAAATACAGATAGGTAGGTAGGTAGATAGATAGAGATAGGTAGGTAGGTAGGTAGATAGATAGAGATAGGTAGGTATGTAGATTGATAGATACAGATAGGTAGGTATGTAGATTGATAGATACAGATAGGTAGGTAGGTAGATAGATAGATAGAGATAGGTAGGTAGATAGATAGATAGACATAGGTAGGTAGATTGATAGATACAGATAGGTAGGTAGGTAGATAGATAGATAGAGAAAGGTAGGTAGGTAGATAGATAGACATAGGTAGGTAGGTAGATTGATAGATACAGATAGGTAGGTAGGTAGATAGATAGATACAGATAGGTAGGTAGGTAGATAGATAGAGATAGGTAGGTAGGTAGATAGATAAATACAGATAGGTAGGTAGGTAGGTAGGTAGATAGAGATAGGTAGGTAGGTAGATAGATAGATAGAGATAGGTAGGTATGTAGATTGATAGATACAGATAGGTAGGTAGGTAGATTGATAGATACAGATAGGTAGGTAGGTAGGTAGGTAGATAGATACAGATAGGTAGGTAGGTAGATTGATAGATACAGATAGGTAGGTAGGTAGATAGATAGATACAGATAGGTAGGTAGGTAGATAGATAGATAGAGATAGGTAGGTAGGTAGATAGATAAATACAGATAGGTAGGTAGGTAGGTAGATAGATATAGGTAGGTAGGTAGATAGATAAATACAGATAGGTAGGTAGGTAGGTAGATAGATAGAGATAGGTAGGTAGGTAGATAGATAGATACAGATAGGTAGGTAGGTAGATAGATAAATACAGATAGATAGGTAGGTAGATAGATAGATAGAGATAGGTAGGTAGGTAGATTGATAGATACAGATAGGTAGGTAGGTAGATTGATAGATACAGATAGGTAGGTAGGTAGATTGATAGATACAGATAGGTTGGTAGGTAGATAGATACAGATAGGTAGGTAGGTAGATAGATAGAGCTAGGTAGGTAGGTAGATAGATAAATACAGATAGGTAGGTAGGTAGGTAGATAGAGATAGGTAGGTAGGTAGATAGATAGATAGAGATAGGTAGGTATGTAGATTGATAGATACAGATAGGTAGGTAGGTAGATAGATAGATAGAGATAGGTAGGTAGATAGATAGATAGACATAGGTAGGTAGATTGATAGATACAGATAGGTAGGTAGGTAGATAGATAGATAGAGAAAGGTAGGTAGGTAGATAGATAGACATAGGTAGGTAGGTAGATTGATAGATACAGATAGGTAGGTAGGTAGATAGATAGATACAGATAGGTAGGTAGGTAGGTAGATAGAGATAGGTAGGTATGTAGATTGATAGATACAGATAGGTAGGTATGTAGATTGATAGATACAGATAGGTAGGTAGGTAGATAGATAGATAGAGATAGGTAGGTAGATAGATAGATAGACATAGGTAGGTAGATTGATAGATACAGATAGGTAGGTAGGTAGATAGATAGATAGAGAAAGGTAGGTAGGTAGATAGATAGACATAGGTAGGTAGGTAGATTGATAGATACAGATAGGTAGGTAGGTAGATAGATAGATACAGATAGGTAGGTAGGTAGATAGATAGAGATAGGTAGGTAGGTAGATAGATAAATACAGATAGGTAGGTAGGTAGGTAGGTAGATAGAGATAGGTAGGTAGGTAGATAGATAGATAGAGATAGGTAGGTATGTAGATTGATAGATACAGATAGGTAGGTAGGTAGATTGATAGATACAGATAGGTAGGTAGGTAGGTAGGTAGATAGATACAGATAGGTAGGTAGGTAGATTGATAGATACAGATAGGTAGGTAGGTAGATAGATAGATACAGATAGGTAGGTAGGTAGATAGATAGATAGAGATAGGTAGGTAGGTAGATAGATAAATACAGATAGGTAGGTAGGTAGGTAGATAGATATAGGTAGGTAGGTAGATAGATAAATACAGATAGGTAGGTAGGTAGGTAGATAGATAGAGATAGGTAGGTAGGTAGATAGATAGATACAGATAGGTAGGTAGGTAGATAGATAAATACAGATAGATAGGTAGGTAGATAGATAGATAGAGATAGGTAGGTAGGTAGATTGATAGATACAGATAGGTAGGTAGGTAGATTGATAGATACAGATAGGTAGGTAGGTAGATTGATAGATACAGATAGGTTGGTAGGTAGATAGATACAGATAGGTAGGTAGGTAGATAGATAGAGCTAGGTAGGTAGGTAGATAGATAAATACAGATAGGTAGGTAGGTAGGTAGATAGAGATAGGTAGGTAGGTAGATAGATAGATAGAGATAGGTAGGTATGTAGATTGATAGATACAGATAGGTAGGTAGGTAGATTGATAGATACAGATAGGTAGGTAGGTAGGTAGATAGATACAGATAGGTAGGTAGGTAGATTGATAGATACAGATACGTAGGTAGGTAGATAGATAGATACAGATAGGTAGGTAGGTAGATAGATAGATAGAGATAGGTAGGTAGGTAGATAGATAAATACAGATAGGTAGGTAGATAGATAGAGATAGGTAGGTAGGTAGATAGATAAATACAGATAGGTAGGTAGGTAGGTAGATAGATACAGATAGGTAGGTAGGTAGATAGATAGATACAGATAGGTAGGTAGGTAGATAGATAAATACAGATAGGTAGGTAGGTAGATAGATAGATAGAGATAGGTAGGTAGGTAGATAGATAAATACAGATAGGTAGGAAGGTAGGTAGATAGATAGAGATAGGTAGGTAGGTAGATAGATAGATAGAGATAGGTAGGTAGGTAGATTGATAGATACAGATAGGTAGGTAGGTAGATAGATAGATACAGATAGGTAGGTAGGTAGATAGATAAATACAGATAGGTAGGTAGGTAGATAGATAGATAGAGATAGGTAGGTAGGTAGATTGATAGATACAGATAGGTAGGTAGGTAGATAGATAGATACAGATAGGTAGGTAGGTAGATAGATAGAGATAGGTAGGTAGGTAGATAGATAAATACAGATAGGTAGGTATGTAGGTAGATAGATAGAGATAGGTAGGTAGGTAGATAGATAGATAGAGATAGGTAGGTATGTAGATTGATAGATACAGATAGGTAGGTAGGTAGATTGATAGATACAGATAGGTAGGTAGGTAGGTAGATAGATACAGATAGGTAGGTAGGTAGATTGATAGATACAGATAGGTAGGTAGGTAGAAATATAGATACAGATAGGTAGGTAGGTAGATAGATAGATAGAGATAGGTAGGTAGGTAGATAGATAAATACAGATAGGTAGGTAGGTAGGTAGATAGATAGAGATAGGTAGGTAGAAAGATAAATACAGATAGGTAGGTAGGTAGGTAGATAGATAGAGATAGGTAGGTAGGTAGATAGATAGATACAGATAGGTAGGTAGGTAGATAGATAAATACAGATAGGTAGGTAGGTAGATAGATAGATAGAGATAGTTAGGTAGGTAGATTGATAGATACAGATAGGTAGGTAGGTAGATTGATAGATACAGATAGGTAGATAGGTAGATTGATAGATACAGATAGGCAGGTAGGTAGATAGATAGATACAGATAGGTAGGTAGGTAGATAGATAGAGATAGGTAGGTAGGTAGATAGATAAATACAGATAGGTAGGTAGGTAGGTAGATAGATACAGATAGGTAGGTAGGTAGATAGATAGAGATAGGTAGGTATGTAGATTGATAGATACAGATAGGTAGGTAGGTAGATTGAAAGATACAGATAGGTAGGTAGGTAGGTAGATAGATACAGATAGGTAGGTAGGTAGATTGATAGATACAGATAGGTAGGTAGGTAGATAGATAGATAGAGATAGGTAGGTAGGTAGATAGATAGATAGAGATAGGTAGGTAGGTAGATAGATAAATACAGATAGGTAGGTAGGTAGGTAGATAGATAGAGATAGGTAGGTAGGTAGATAGATAAATACAGATAGGTAGGTAGGTAGATAGATAGATAGAGATAGGTAGGTAGGTAGATAGATAAATACAGATAGGTAGGTAGGTAGGTAGATAGATAGAGATAGGTAGGTAGGTAGATAGATAAATACAGATAGGTAGGTAGGTAGGTAGATAGATAGAGATAGGTAGGTAGGAAGATAGATAGATACAGATAGGTAGGTAGATAGATAGATAAATACAGATAGGTAGTTAGGTAAATAGATATATAGAGATAGGTAGGTAGGTAGATTGATAGATACAGATAGGTAGGTAGGTAGATTGATAGATACAGATAGGTAGGTAGGTAGATTGATAGATACAGATAGGTAGGTAGGTAGATAGATAGATACAGATAGGTAGGTAGATAGATAGATAGATAGATAGATAGATAGATAGATAGATAGATAGAGATAGGTAGGTAGGTAGATAGATAAATACAGATAGGTAGGAAGGTAGGTAGATAGATAGAGATAGGTAGGTAGGTAGATAGATAGATAGAGATAGGTAGGTAGGTAGATTGATAGATACAGATAGGTAGGTAGGTAGATTGATAGATACAGATAGGTAGGTAGGTAGATAGATAGATACAGATAGGTAGGTAGGTAGATAGATAGATAGAGATAGGTAGGTAGGTAGATAGATAAATACAGATAGGTAGGTAGGTAGGTAGATAGATAGAGATAGGTAGGTAGGTAGATAGATAGATACAGATAGGTAGGTAGGTAGATAGATAAATACAGATAGGTAGGTAGGTAGATAGATAGATAGATAGATAGATAGATAGATAGATAGATAGATAGATAGATAGATAGATAGATAGATAGATAGATAGATAGATAGAGATAGGTAGGTACGTAGATTCATAGATAGAGATAGGTAGGTAGGTAGATTGATAGATACAGATAGGTAGGTAGGTAGATTGATAGATACAGATAGGTAGGTAGGTAGATAGATAGATACAGATAGGTAGGTAGGTAGATAGATAGAGATAGGTAGGTAGGTAGATAGATAAATACAGATAGGTAGGTAGGTAGGTAGATAGATAGAGATAGGTAGGTAGGTAGGTAGATAGATAGAGATAGGTAGGTATGTAGATTGATAGATACAGATAGGTAGGTATGTAGATTGATAGATACAGATAGGTAGGTAGGTAGATAGATAGATAGAGATAGGTAGGTAGGTAGATAGATAGACATAGGTAGGTAGATTGATAGATACAGATAGGTAGGTAGGTAGATAGATAGATAGAGAAAGGTAGGTAGGTAGATAGATAGACATAGGTAGGTAGGTAGATTGATAGATACAGATAGGTAGGTAGGTAGATAGATAGATACAGATAGGTAGGTAGGTAGATAGATAGAGATAGGTAGGTAGGTAGATAGATAAATACAGATAGGTAGGTAGGTAGGTAGGTAGATAGAGATAGGTAGGTAGGTAGATAGATAGATAGAGATAGGTAGGTATGTAGATTGATAGATACAGATAGGTAGGTAGGTAGATTGATAGATACAGATAGGTAGGTAGGTAGGTAGGTAGATAGATACAGATAGGTAGGTAGGTAGATTGATAGATACAGATAGGTAGGTAGGTAGATAGATAGATACAGATAGGTAGGTAGGTAGATAGATAGATAGAGATAGGTAGGTAGGTAGATAGATAAATACAGATAGGTAGGTAGGTAGGTAGATAGATATAGGTAGGTAGGTAGATAGATAAATACAGATAGGTAGGTAGGTAGGTAGATAGATAGAGATAGGTAGGTAGGTAGATAGATAGATACAGATAGGTAGGTAGGTAGATAGATAAATACAGATAGATAGGTAGGTAGATAGATAGATAGAGATAGGTAGGTAGGTAGATTGATAGATACAGATAGGTAGGTAGGTAGATTGATAGATACAGATAGGTAGGTAGGTAGATTGATAGATACAGATAGGTTGGTAGGTAGATAGATACAGATAGGTAGGTAGGTAGATAGATAGAGATAGGTAGGTAGGTAGATAGATAAATACAGATAGGTAGGTAGGTAGGTAGATAGAGATAGGTAGGTAGGTAGATAGATAGATAGAGATAGGTAGGTATGTAGATTGATAGATACAGATAGGTAGGTAGGTAGATTGATAGATACAGATAGGTAGGTAGGTAGGTAGATAGATACAGATAGGTAGGTAGGTAGATTGATAGATACAGATACGTAGGTAGGTAGATAGATAGATACAGATAGGTAGGTAGGTAGATAGATAGATAGAGATAGGTAGGTAGGTAGATAGATAAATACAGATAGGTAGGTAGATAGATAGAGATAGGTAGGTAGGTAGATAGATAAATACAGATAGGTAGGTAGGTAGGTAGATAGATACAGATAGGTAGGTAGGTAGATAGATAGATACAGATAGGTAGGTAGGTAGATAGATAAATACAGATAGGTAGGTAGGTAGATAGATAGATAGAGATAGGTAGGTAGGTAGATAGATAAATACAGATAGGTAGGAAGGTAGGTAGATAGATAGAGATAGGTAGGTAGGTAGATAGATAGATAGAGATAGGTAGGTAGGTAGATTGATAGATACAGATAGGTAGGTAGGTAGATAGATAGATACAGATAGGTAGGTAGGTAGATAGATAAATACAGATAGGTAGGTAGGTAGATAGATAGATAGAGATAGGTAGGTAGATAGAAAGATAGATACAGATAGGTAGGTAGGTAGATAGATAGATAGAGATAGGTAGTTAGGTAGATAGATAAATACAGATAGGTAGGTAGGTAGGTAGATAGATAGAGATAGGTAGGTAGATAGATAAATACAGATAGGTAGGAAGGTAGGTAGATAGATAGAGATAGGTAGGTAGGTAGATAGATAGATAGAGATAGGTAGGTAGGTAGATTGATAGATACAGATAGGTAGGTAGGTAGATAGATAGATACAGATAGGTAGGTAGGTAGATAGATAGATACAGATAGGTAGGTAGGTAGATAGATAAATACAGATAGGTAGGTAGGTAGATAGATAGATAGAGATAGGTAGGTAGGTAGATTGATAGATACAGATAGGTAGGTAGGTAGATAGATAGATACAGATAGGTAGGTAGGTAGATAGATAGAGATAGGTAGGTAGGTAGATAGATAAATACAGATAGGTAGGTAGGTAGGTAGATAGATAGAGATAGGTAGGTAGGTAGATAGATAAATACAGATAGGTAGGTAGGTAGGTAGATAGAGATAGGTAGGTAGGTAGATAGATAGATAGAGATAGGTAGGTATGTAGATTGATAGATACAGATAGGTAGGTAGGTAGATTGATAGATACAGATAGGTAGGTAGGTAGGTAGATAGATACAGATATGTAGGTAGGTAGATTGATAGATACAGATAGGTAGGTAGGTAGATAGGTAGATACAGATAGGTAGGTAGGTAGATAGATAGATAGAGATAGGTAGGTAGGTAGATAGATAAATACAGATAGGTAGGTAGATAGATAGAGATAGGTAGGTAGGTAGATAGATAAATACAGATAGGTAGGTAGGTAGGTAGATAGATACAGATAGGTAGGTAGGTAGATAGATAGATACAGATAGGTAGGTAGGTAGATAGATAAATACAGATAGGTAGGTAGGTAGATAGATAGATAGAGATAGGTAGGTAGGTAGATTGATAGATACAGATAGGTAGGTAGGTAGATTGATAGATACAGATAGGTAGGTAGGTAGATAGATAGATACAGATAGGTAGGTAGGTAGATAGATAGAGATAGGTAGGTAGGTAGATAGATAGATACAGATAGGTAGGTAGGTAGGTAGATAGATAGAGATAGGTAGGTAGGTAGATGGATAGATAGAGATAGGTAGGTATGTAGATTGATAGATACAGATAGGTAGGTAGGTAGATTGATAGATACAGATAGGTAGGTAGGTAGGTAGATAGATACAGATAGGTAGGTAGGTAGATTGATAGATACAGATAGGTAGGTAGGTAGAAAGATAGATACAGATAGGTAGGTAGGTAGATAGATAGATAGAGATAGGTAGTTAGGTAGATAGATAAATACAGATAGGTAGGTAGGTAGGTAGATAGATAGAGATAGGTAGGTAGATAGATAAATACAGATAGGTAGGAAGGTAGGTAGATAGATAGAGATAGGTAGGTAGGTAGATAGATAGATAGAGATAGGTAGGTAGGTAGATTGATAGATACAGATAGGTAGGTAGGTAGATAGATAGATACAGATAGGTAGGTAGGTAGATAGATAGATACAGATAGGTAGGTAGGTAGATAGATAAATACAGATAGGTAGGTAGGTAGATAGATAGATAGAGATAGGTAGGTAGGTAGATTGATAGATACAGATAGGTAGGTAGGTAGATAGATAGATACAGATAGGTAGGTAGGTAGATAGATAGAGATAGGTAGGTAGGTAGATAGATAAATACAGATAGGTAGGTAGGTATGTAGATAGATAGAGATAGGTAGGTAGGTAGATAGATAGATAGAGATAGGTAGGTATGTAGATTGATAGATACAGATAGGTAGGTAGGTAGATTGATAGATACAGATAGGTAGGTAGGTAGGTAGATAGATACAGATAGGTAGGTAGGTAGATTGATAGATACAGATAGGTAGGTAGGTAGAAATATAGATACAGATAGGTAGGTAGGTAGATAGATAGATAGAGATAGGTAGGTAGGTAGATAGATAAATACAGATAGGTAGGTAGGTAGGTAGATAGATAGAGATAGGTAGGTAGATAGATAAATACAGATAGGTAGGTAGGTAGGTAGATAGATAGAGATAGGTAGGTAGGTAGATAGATAGATACAGATAGGTAGGTAGGTAGATAGATAAATACAGATAGGTAGGTAGGTAGATAGATAGATAGAGATAGGTAGGTAGGTAGATAGATACAGATAGGTAGGTATGTAGATTGATAGATACAGATAGGTAGGTAGGTAGATTGAAAGATACAGATAGGTAGGTAGGTAGGTAGATAGATACAGATAGGTAGGTAGGTAGATTGATAGATACAGATAGGTAGGTAGGTAGATAGATACAGATAGGTAGGTAGGTAGATTGATAGATACAGATAGGTAGGTAGGTAGAAATATAGATACAGATAGGTAGGTAGGTAGGTAGATAGATAGAGATAGGTAGGTAGGTAGATAGATAAATACAGATAGGTAGGTAGGTAGATTGATAGATACAGATAGGTAGATAGGTAGATTGATAGATACAGATAGGCAGGTAGGTAGATAGATAGATACAGATAGGTAGGTAGGTAGATAGATAGAGATAGGTAGGTAGGTAGATAGATAAATACAGATAGGTAGGTAGGTAGGTAGATAGATAGAGATAGGTAGGTAGGTAGATAGATAGAGATAGGTAGGTATGTAGATTGATAGATACAGATAGGTAGGTAGGTAGATTGAAAGATACAGATAGGTAGGTAGGTAGGTAGATAGATACAGATAGGTAGGTAGGTAGATTGATAGATACAGATAGGTAGGTAGGTAGATAGATAGATAGAGATAGGTAGGTAGGTAGATAGATAGATAGAGATAGGTAGGTAGGTAGATAGATAAATACAGATAGGTAGGTAGGTAGATAGATAGAGATAGGTAGGTAGGTAGATAGATAAATACAGATAGGTAGGTAGGTAGGTAGATAGATAGAGATAGGTAGGTAGGTAGATAGATAGATACAGATAGGTAGGTAGGTAGATAGATAAATACAGATAGGTAGGTAGGTAGATAGATAGATAGAGATAGGTAGGTAGGTAGATTGATAGATACAGATAGGTAGGTAGGTAGATTGATAGATACAGATAGGTAGGTAGGTAGATAGACAGATACAGATAGGAAGGTAGGTAGATTGATAGATACAGATAGGTAGGTAGGTAGATAGATAGATACAGATAGGTAGGTAGGTAGATAGATAGATACAGATAGGTAGGTAGATAGATAGATAGAGATAGGTAGGTAGGTAGATAGATAAATACAGATAGGTAGGTAGGTAGGTAGATAGATAGAGATAGGTAGGTAGGTAGATAGATAAATACAGATAGGTAGGTAGGTAGGTAGATAGATAGAGATAGGTAGGTAGGAAGATAGATAGATACAGATAGGTAGGTAGATAGATAGATAAATACAGATAGGTAGGTAGATAGATAGATAGATAGATAGATAGATAGATAGATAGATAGATAGAGATAGGTAGGTAGGTAGATAGATAAATACAGATAGGTAGGAAGGTAGGTAGATAGATAGAGATAGGTAGGTAGGTAGATAGATAGATAGATAGATAGATAGAGATAGGTAGGTAGGTAGATTGATAGATACAGATAGGTAGGTAGGTAGATTGATAGATACAGATAGGTAGGTAGGTAGATAGATAGATACAGATAGGTAGGTAGGTAGATAGATAGATAGAGATAGGTAGGTAGGTAGATAGATAAATACAGATAGGTAGGTAGGTAGGTAGATAGATAGAGATAGGTAGGTAGGTAGATAGATAGATACAGATAGGTAGGTAGGTAGATAGATAAATACAGATAGGTAGGTAGGTAGATAGATAGATAGATAGATAGATAGATAGATAGATAGATAGATAGATAGATAGATAGATAGATAGATAGATAGATAGATAGATAGATAGATAGATAGAGATAGGTAGGTAGGTAGATTCATAGATAGAGATAGGTAGGTAGGTAGATTGATAGATACAGATAGGTAGGTAGGTAGATAGATAGATACAGATAGGTAGGTAGGTAGATAGATAGAGATAGGTAGGTAGGTAGATAGATAAATACAGATAGGTAGGTAGGTACGTAGATAGATAGAGATAGGTAGGTAGGTAGGTAGATAGATAGAGATAGGTAGGTATGTAGATTGATAGATACAGATAGGTAGGTATGTAGATTGATAGATACAGATAGGTAGGTAGGTAGATAGATAGCTAGAGATAGGTAGGTAGGTAGATAGATAGACATAGGTAGGTAGATTGATAGATACAGATAGGTAGGTAGGTAGATAGATAGATAGAGAAAGGTAGGTAGGTAGATAGATAGACATAGGTAGGTAGGTAGATTGATAGATACAGATAGGTAGGTAGGTAGATAGATAGATACAGATAGGTAGGTAGGTAGATAGATAGAGATAGGTAGGTAGGTAGATAGATAAATACAGATAGGTAGGTAGGTAGGTAGGTAGATAGAGATAGGTAGGTAGGTAGATAGATAGATAGATAGAGATAGGTAGGTATGTAGATTGATAGATACAGATAGGTAGGTAGGTAGGTAGATTGATAGATACAGATAGGTAGGTAGGTAGGTAGGTAGGTAGATAGATACAGGTAGGTAGGTAGGTAGATTGATAGATACAGATAGGTAGGTAGGTAGATAGATAGATACAGATAGGTAGGTAGGTAGATAGATAGATAGAGATAGGTAGGTAGGTAGATAGATAAATACAGATAGGTAGGTAGGTAGGTAGATAGATATAGGTAGGTAGGTAGATAGATAAATACAGATAGGTAGGTAGGTAGATAGATAGAGATAGGTAGGTAGGTAGATAGATAGATACAGATAGGTAGGTAGGTAGATAGATAAATACAGATAGATAGGTAGGTAGATAGATAGATAGAGATAGGTAGGTAGGTAGATTGATAGATACAGATAGGTAGGTAGGTAGATTGATAGATACAGATAGGTAGGTAGGTAGATTGATAGATACAGATAGGTTGGTAGGTAGATAGATACAGATAGGTAGGTAGGTAGATAGATAGAGATAGGTAGGTAGGTAGATAGATAAATACAGATAGGTAGGTAGGTAGGTATATAGAGATAGGTAGGTAGGTAGATAGATAGATAGAGATAGGTAGGTATGTAGATTGATAGATACAGATAGGTAGGTAGGTAGATTGATAGATACAGATAGGTAGGTAGGTAGGTAGATAGATAGAGATAGGTAGGTAGGTAGATAGATAGATACAGATAGGTAGGTAGGTAGGTAGATAGATAGAGATAGGTAGGTAGGTAGATAGATAGATAGAGATAGGTAGGTATGTAGATTGATAGATACAGATAGGTAGGTAGGTAGATTGATAGATACAGATAGGTAGGTAGGTAGGTAGATAGATACAGATAGGTAGGTAGGTAGATTGATAGATACAGATAGGTAGGTAGGTAGAAAGATAGATACAGATAGGTAGGTAGGTAGATAGATAGATAGAGATAGGTAGGTAGGTAGATAGATAAATACAGATAGGTAGGTAGGTAGGTAGATAGATAGAGATAGGTAGGTAGATAGATAAATACAGATAGGTAGGAAGGTAGGTAGATAGATAGAGATAGGTAGGTAGGTAGATAGATAGATAGAGATAGGTAGGTAGGTAGATTGATAGATACAGATAGGTAGGTAGGTAGATAGATAGATACAGATAGGTAGGTAGGTAGATAGATAAATACAGATAGGTAGGTAGGTAGATAGATAGATAGAGATAGGTAGGTAGGTAGATTGATAGATACAGATAGGTAGGTAGGTAGATAGATAGATACAGATAGGTAGGTAGGTAGATAGATAGAGATAGGTAGGTAGGTAGATAGATAAATACAGATAGGTAGGTAGGTAGATAGATAGATAGAGATAGGTAGGTAGGTAGATTGATAGATACAGATAGGTAGGTAGGTAGATTGATAGATACAGATAGGTAGGTAGGTAGATTGATAGATACAGATAGGTTGGTAGGTAGATAGATACAGATAGGTAGGTAGGTAGATAGATAGAGATAGGTAGGTAGGTAGATAGATAAATACAGATAGGTAGGTAGGTAGGTATATAGAGATAGGTAGGTAGGTAGATAGATAGATAGAGATAGGTAGGTATGTAGATTGATAGATACAGATAGGTAGGTAGGTAGATTGATAGATACAGATAGGTAGGTAGGTAGGTAGATAGATACAGATAGGTAGGTAGGTAGATAGATAGAGATAGGTAGGTAGGTAGATAGATAGATACAGATAGGTAGGTAGGTAGGTAGATAGATAGAGATAGGTAGGTAGGTAGATAGATAGATAGAGATAGGTAGGTATGTAGATTGATAGATACAGATAGGTAGGTAGGTAGATTGATAGATACAGATAGGTAGGTAGGTAGGTAGATAGATACAGATAGGTATGTAGGTAGATTGATAGATACAGATAGGTAGGTAGGTAGAAAGATAGATACAGATAGGTAGGTAGGTAGATAGATAGATAGAGATAGGTAGGTAGGTAGATAGATAAATACAGATAGGTAGGTAGGTAGGTAGATAGATAGAGATAGGTAGGTAGATAGATAAATACAGATAGGTAGGAAGGTAGGTAGATAGATAGAGATAGGTAGGTAGGTAGATAGATAGATAGAGATAGGTAGGTAGGTAGATTGATAGATACAGATAGGTAGGTAGGTAGATAGATAGATACAGATAGGTAGGTAGGTAGATAGATAAATACAGATAGGTAGGTAGGTAGATAGATAGATAGAGATAGGTAGGTAGGTAGATTGATAGATACAGATAGGTAGGTAGGTAGATAGATAGATACAGATAGGTAGGTAGGTAGATAGATAGAGATAGGTAGGTAGGTAGATAGATAAATACAGATAGGTAGGTAGGTAGGTAGATAGATAGAGATAGGTAGGTAGGTAGATAGATAGATAGAGATAGGTAGGTATGTAGATTGATAGATACAGATAGGTAGGTAGGTAGATTGATAGATACAGATAGGTAGGTTGGTAGGTAGATAGATACAGATAGGTAGGTAGGTAGATTGATAGATACAGATAGGTAGGTAGGTAGAAATATAGATACAGATAGGTAGGTAGGTAGATAGATAGATAGAGATAGGTAGGTAGGTAGATAGATAAATACAGATAGGTAGGTAGGTAGGTAGATAGATAGAGATAGGTAGGTAGATAGATAAATACAGATAGGTAGGTAGGTAGGTATATAGAGATAGGTAGGTAGGTAGATAGATAGATAGAGATAGGTAGGTATGTAGATTGATAGATACAGATAGGTAGGTAGGTAGATTGATAGATACAGATAGGTAGGTAGGTAGGTAGATAGATACAGATAGGTAGGTAGGTAGATAGATAGAGATAGGTAGGTAGGTAGATAGATAGATACAGATAGGTAGGTAGGTAGGTAGATAGATAGAGATAGGTAGGTAGGTAGATAGATAGATAGAGATAGGTAGGTATGTAGATTGATAGATACAGATAGGTAGGTAGGTAGATTGATAGATACAGATAGGTAGGTAGGTAGGTAGATAGATACAGATAGGTAGGTAGGTAGATTGATAGATACAGATAGGTAGGTAGGTAGAAAGATAGATACAGATAGGTAGGTAGGTAGATAGATAGATAGAGATAGGTAGGTAGGTAGATAGATAAATACAGATAGGTAGGTAGGTAGGTAGATAGATAGAGATAGGTAGGTAGATAGATAAATACAGATAGGTAGGAAGGTAGGTAGATAGATAGAGATAGGTAGGTAGGTAGATAGATAGATAGAGATAGGTAGGTAGGTAGATTGATAGATACAGATAGGTAGGTAGGTAGATAGATAGATACAGATAGGTAGGTAGGTAGATAGATAAATACAGATAGGTAGGTAGGTAGATAGATAGATAGAGATAGGTAGGTAGGTAGATTGATAGATACAGATAGGTAGGTAGGTAGATAGATAGATACAGATAGGTAGGTAGGTAGATAGATAGAGATAGGTAGGTAGGTAGATAGATAAATACAGATAGGTAGGTAGGTAGATAGATAGATAGAGATAGGTAGGTAGGTAGATTGATAGATACAGATAGGTAGGTAGGTAGATTGATAGATACAGATAGGTAGGTAGGTAGATTGATAGATACAGATAGGTTGGTAGGTAGATAGATACAGATAGGTAGGTAGGTAGATAGATAGAGATAGGTAGGTAGGTAGATAGATAAATACAGATAGGTAGGTAGGTAGGTATATAGAGATAGGTAGGTAGGTAGATAGATAGATAGAGATAGGTAGGTATGTAGATTGATAGATACAGATAGGTAGGTAGGTAGATTGATAGATACAGATAGGTAGGTAGGTAGGTAGATAGATACAGATAGGTAGGTAGGTAGATAGATAGAGATAGGTAGGTAGGTAGATAGATAGATACAGATAGGTAGGTAGGTAGGTAGATAGATAGAGATAGGTAGGTAGGTAGATAGATAGATAGAGATAGGTAGGTATGTAGATTGATAGATACAGATAGGTAGGTAGGTAGATTGATAGATACAGATAGGTAGGTAGGTAGGTAGATAGATACAGATAGGTAGGTAGGTAGATTGATAGATACAGATAGGTAGGTAGGTAGAAAGATAGATACAGATAGGTAGGTAGGTAGATAGATAGATAGAGATAGGTAGGTAGGTAGATAGATAAATACAGATAGGTAGGTAGGTAGGTAGATAGATAGAGATAGGTAGGTAGATAGATAAATACAGATAGGTAGGAAGGTAGGTAGATAGATAGAGATAGGCAGGTAGGTAGATAGATAGATAGAGATAGGTAGGTAGGTAGATTGATAGATACAGATAGGTAGGTAGGTAGATAGATAGATACAGATAGGTAGGTAGGTAGATAGATAAATACAGATAGGTAGGTAGGTAGATAGATAGATAGAGATAGGTAGGTAGGTAGATTGATAGATACAGATAGGTAGGTAGGTAGATAGATAGATACAGATAGGTAGGTAGGTAGATAGATAGAGATAGGTAGGTAGGTAGATAGATAAATACAGATAGGTAGGTAGGTAGGTAGATAGATAGAGATAGGTAGGTAGGTAGATAGATAGATAGAGATAGGTAGGTATGTAGATTGATAGATACAGATAGGTAGGTAGGTAGATTGATAGATACAGATAGGTAGGTAGGTAGGTAGATAGATACAGATAGGTAGGTAGGTAGATTGATAGATACAGATAGGTAGGTAGGTAGAAATATAGATACAGATAGGTAGGTAGGTAGATAGATAGATAGAGATAGGTAGGTAGGTAGATAGATAAATACAGATAGGTAGGTAGGTAGGTAGATAGATAGAGATAGGTAGGTAGATAGATAAATACAGATAGGTAGGTAGGTAGGTAGATAGATAGAGATAGGTAGGTAGGTAGATAGATAGTTACAGATAGGTAGGTAGGTAGATAGATAAATACAGATAGGTAGGTAGGTAGATAGATAGATAGAGATAGTTAGGTAGGTAGATTGATAGATACAGATAGGTAGGTAGGTAGATTGATAGATACAGATAGGTAGATAGGTAGATTGATAGATACAGATAGGCAGGTAGGTAGATAGATAGATACAGATAGGTAGGTAGGTAGATAGATAGAGATAGGTAGGTAGGTAGATAGATAAATACAGATAGGTAGGTAGGTAGGTAGATAGATAGAGATAGGTAGGTAGGTAGATAGATAGAGATAGGTAGGTATGTAGATTGATAGATACAGATAGGTAGGTAGGTAGATTGAAAGATACAGATAGGTAGGTAGGTAGGTAGATAGATACAGATAGGTAGGTAGGTAGATTGATAGATACAGATAGGTAGGTAGGTAGATAGATAGATACAGATAGGTAGGTAGGTAGATAGATAGATAGAGATAGGTAGGTAGGTAGATAGATAAATACAGATAGGTAGGTAGGTAGGTAGATAGATAGAGATAGGTAGGTAGGTAGATAGATAAATACAGATAGGTAGGTAGGTAGGTAGATAGATAGAGATAGGTAGGTAGGTAGATAGATAGATACAGATAGGTAGGTAGGTAGATAGATAAATACAGATAGGTAGGTAGGTAGATAGATAGATACAGATAGGTAGGTAGGTAGATTGATAGATACAGATAGGTAGGTAGGTAGATTGATAGATACAGATAGGTAGGTAGGTAGATTGATAGATACAGATAGGTAGGTAGGTAGATAGATAGATACAGATAGGTAGGTAGATAGATAGATAGATAGATAGATAGATAGATAGATAGATAGATAGATAGATAGATAGAGATAGGTAGGTAGGTAGGTAGATAGATAAATACAGATAGGTAGGAAGGTAGGTAGATAGATAGAGATAGGTAGGTAGGTAGATAGATACAGATAGGTAGGTAGATAGATAGATAGATAGATAGATAGAGATAGGTAGGTAGGTAGATAGATAAATACAGATAGGTAGGTAGGTAGGTAGATAGATAGATACAGATAGGTAGGTAGGTAGATAGATAGAGATAGGTAGGTAGGTAGATAGATAAATACAGATAGGTAGGTAGGTAGGTAGATAGATAGACATAGTTAGGTAGGTAGATTGATAGATACAGATAGGTAGGTAGGTAGATAGATACAGATAGGTAGGTAGATAGATAGATAGATAGATAGATAGATAGATAGAGATAGGTAGGTAGGTAGATAGATAAATACAGATAGGTAGGTAGGTAGGTAGATAGATAGATACAGATAGGTAGGTAGGTAGATAGATAGAGATAGGTAGGTAGGTAGATAGATAAATACAGATAGGTAGGTAGGTAGGTAGATAGATAGAGATAGGTAGGTAGGTAGATAGATAGATAGAGATAGGTAGGTATGTAGATTGATAGATACAGATAGGTAGGTGGGTAGATTGATAGATACAGAAAGGTAGGTAGGTAGGTAGATAGATACAGATAGGTAGGTAGGTAGATTGATAGATACAGATAGGTAGGTAGGTAGATTGATAGATACAGATAGGTAGGTAGGTAGATAGATAGATACAGATAGGTAGGTAGGTAGATAGATAGAGATAGGTAGGTAGGTAGATAGATAAATACAGATAGGTAGGTAGGTAGGTAGATAGATAGAGATAGGTAGGTAGGTAGATAGATAGATAGAGATAGGTAGGTATGTAGATTGATAGATACAGATAGGTAGGTAGGTAGATTGATAGATACACATAGGTAGGTAGGTAGGTAGATAGATACAGATAGGTAGGTAGGTAGATTGATAGATACAGATAGGTAGGTAGGTAGATAGATAGATACAGATAGGTAGGTAGGTAGATAGATAGATAGAGATAGGTAGGTAGGTAGATAGATAAATACAGATAGGTAGGTAGGTAGGTAGGTAGATAGAGATAGGTAGGTAGGTAGATAGATAAATACAGATAGGTAGGAAGGTAGGTAGATAGATAGAGATACGTAGGTAGGTAGATAGATAGATAGAGATAGGTAGGTAGGTAGATTGATAGATACATATAGGTAGGTAGGTTGATTGATAGATACAGATAGGTAGGTAGATAGATAGATAGATACAGATAGGTAGGTAGGTAGATAGATAGATAGAGATAGGTAGGTAGGTAGATAGATAAATACAGATAGGTAGGTAGGTAGGTAGATAGATAGAGATAGGTAGGTAGGTAGATAGATAGAGATAGGTAGGTAGGTAGATTGATAGATACAGATAGGTAGGTAGGTAGATTGATAGATAAAGATAGGTAGGTAGGTAGATAGATAGAGATAGGTAGGTAGGTAGATAGATAGATACAGATATGTAGGTAGGTAGATAGATAAATACAGATAGGTAGGTAGGTAGAAAGATAGAGATAGGTAGGTAGGTAGATAGATAGATACAGATAGGTAGGTAGGTAGATAGATAGAGATAGGTAGGTAGGTAGATAGATAGATACAGATAGGTAGGTAGGAAGATAGATAAATACAGATAGGTAGGTAGGTAGATAGATAGATAGAGATAGGTCGGTATGTAGATTGATAGATACAGATAGGTAGGTAGGTAGATTGATAGATACAGATAGGTAGGTAGGTAGATTGATAGATACAGATAGGTAGGTAGGTAGATAGATAGATAGAGATAGGTAGGTAGGTAGATAGATAGACCTAGGTAGGTAGGTAGATTGATAGATACAGATAGGTAGGTAGATAGATAGATAGATAGATAGATAGAGATAGGTAGGTAGGTAGATAGATAAATACAGATAGGTAGGTAGGTAGGTAGATAGATAGAGATAGGTAGGTAGGTAGATAGATAGATAGAGATAGGTAGGTAGGTAGATTGATAGATACAGATAGGTAGGTAGGTAGATTGATAGATACAGATAGGTAGGTAGGTAGATAGATAGATACAGATAGGTAGGTAGGTAGATAGATAGATAGATAGATAGATAGATAGATAGATAGATAGATAGATAGATAGATCGAGATAGGTAGGTAGGTAGATAGATAGATACAGATAGGTAGGTAGGTAGATAGATAGATACAGATAGGTTTGTAGATAGATAGATAGATAGATAGATAGATAGATAGATAGATAGATAGATAGATAGATAGATAGATAGATAGATAGATAGATAGATAGATAGAGATAGGTAGGTAGGTAGATAGATAAATACAGATAGGTAGGAAGGTAGGTAGATAGATAGAGATAGGTAGGTAGGTAGATAGATAAATACAGATCGGTAGGTAGGTAGGTAGATAGATAGAGATAGGTAGGTAGGTAGATAGATAGATACAGATAGGTAGGTAGGTAGATAGATAAATACAGATAGGTAGGTAGGTAGGTAGATAGATAGAGATAGGTAGGTAGGTAGATAGATATATACAGATAGGTAGGTAGGTAGATAGATAGAGATAGGTAGGTAGGTAGATAGATAGATACAGATAGGTAGGTAGGTAGATAGATAAATACAGATAGGTAGGTAGGTAGATAGATAGATAGAGATAGGTAGGTAGGTAGATTGATAGATACAGATAGGTAGGTAGGTAGATTGATAGATAGAGATAGGTAGGTAGGTAGATTGATAGATACAGATAGGTAGGTAGGTAGATAGATAGATACAGATAGGTAGGTAGATAGATAGATAGATAGATAGATAGATAGATAGATAGATAGATAGATAGATAGATAGATTGATAGAGATAGGTAGGTAGGTAGATAGATAAATACAGATAGGTAGGAAGGTAGGTAGATAGATAGAGATAGGTAGGTAGGTAGATAGATAGATAGAGATAGGTAGGTAGGTAGATTGATAGATACATATAGGTAGGTAGGTAGATTGATAGATACAGATAGGTAGGTAGATAGATAGATAGATACAGATAGGTAGGTAGGTAGATAGATAGATAGAGATAGGTAGGTAGGTAGATTGATAGATACAGATAGGTAGGTAGGTAGATAGATAGATACAGATAGGTAGGTAGATAGATAGATAGATAGATAGATAGATAGATAGATAGATAGATAGATAGATAGATAGATAGATAGAGATAGGTAGGTAGGTAGATAGATAGATACAGATAGGTAGGTAGGTAGATAGATAGATACAGATAGGTTTGTAGATAGATAGATAGATAGATAGATAGATAGATAGATAGATAGATAGATAGAGATAGGTAGGTAGGTAGATAGATAAATACAGATAGGTAGGAAGGTAGGTAGATAGATAGAGATAGGTAGGTAGGTAGATAGATAAATACAGATAGGTAGGTAGGTAGGTAGATAGATAGAGATAGGTAGGTAGGTAGATAGATAGATACAGATAGGTAGGTAGGTAGATAGATAGAGATAGGTAGGTAGGTAGATAGATAAATACAGATAGGAAGGTAGGTAGGTAGATAGATAGAGATAGGTAGATAGGTAGATAGATATATACAGATAGGTAGGTAGGTAGATAGAGATAGGTAGGTAGGTAGATAGATAAATACAGATAGGTAGGTAGGTAGATAGATAAATACAGATAGGTAGGTAGGTAGATAGATAGATAGAGATAGGTAGGTAGGTAGATTGATAGATACAGATAGGTAGGTAGGTAGATTGATAGATACAGATAGGTAGGTAGGTAGATTGATAGATACAGATAGGTAGGTAGGTAGATAGATAGATACAGATAGGTAGGTAGGTAGATAGATAGAGATAGGTAGGTAGGTAGATAGATAAATACAGATAGGTAGGTAGGTAGGTAGATAGATAGAGATAGGTAGGTAGGTAGATAGATAGATAGAGATAGGTAGGTATGTAGATTGATAGATACAGATAGGTAGGTAGGTAGATTGATAGATACACATAGGTAGGTAGGTAGATAGATACAGATAGGTAGGTAGGTAGATTGATAGATACAGATAGGTAGGTAGGTAGATAGATAGATACAGATAGGTAGGTAGGTAGATAGATAGATAGAGATAGGTAGGTAGGTAGATAGATAAATACAGATAGGTAGGTAGGTAGGTAGGTAGATAGAGATAGGTAGGTAGGTAGATAGATAAATACAGATAGGTAGGAAGGTAGGTAGATAGATAGAGATACGTAGGTAGGTAGATAGATAGATAGAGATAGGTAGGTAGGTAGATTGATAGATACATATAGGTAGGTAGGTTGATTGATAGATACAGATAGGTAGGTAGATAGATAGATAGATACAGATAGGTAGGTAGGTAGATAGATAGATAGAGATAGGTAGGTAGGTAGATAGATAAATACAGATAGGTAGGTAGGTAGGTAGATAGATAGAGATAGGTAGGTAGGTAGATAGATAGAGATAGGTAGGTAGGTAGATTGATAGATACAGATAGGTAGGTAGGTAGATTGATAGATAAAGATAGGTAGGTAGGTAGATAGATAGAGATAGGTAGGTAGGTAGATAGATAGATACAGATATGTAGGTAGGTAGATAGATAAATACAGATAGGTAGGTAGGTAGAAAGATAGAGATAGGTAGGTAGGTAGATAGATAGATACAGATAGGTAGGTAGGTAGATAGATAGAGATAGGTAGGTAGGTAGATAGATAGATACAGATAGGTAGGTAGGTAGATAGATAGATAGAGATAGGTCGGTATGTAGATTGATAGATACAGATAGGTAGGTAGGTAGATTGATAGATACAGATAGGTAGGTAGGTAGATTGATAGATACAGATAGGTAGGTAGGTAGATAGATAGATAGAGATAGGTAGGTAGGTAGATAGATAGACCTAGGTAGGTAGGTAGATTGATAGATACAGATAGGTAGGTAGATAGATAGATAGATAGATAGATAGAGATAGGTAGGTAGGTAGATAGATAAATACAGATAGGTAGGTAGGTAGGTAGATAGATAGAGATAGGTAGGTAGGTAGATAGATAGATAGAGATAGGTAGGTAGGTAGATTGATAGATACAGATAGGTAGGTAGGTAGATTGATAGATACAGATAGGTAGGTAGGTAGATAGATAGATACAGATAGGTAGGTAGGTAGATAGATAGATAGATAGATAGATAGATAGATAGATAGATAGATAGATAGATAGATAGATAGATAGATCGAGATAGGTAGGTAGGTAGATAGATAGATACAGATAGGTAGGTAGGTAGATAGATAGATACAGATAGGTTTGTAGATAGATAGATAGATAGATAGATAGATAGATAGATAGATAGATAGATAGATAGATAGATAGAGATAGGTAGGTAGGTAGATAGATAAATACAGATAGGTAGGAAGGTAGGTAGATAGATAGAGATAGGTAGGTAGGTAGATAGATAAATACAGATCGGTAGGTAGGTAGGTAGATAGATAGAGATAGGTAGGTAGGTAGATAGATAGATACAGATAGGTAGGTAGGTAGATAGATAGAGATAGGTAGGTAGGTAGATAGATAAATACAGATAGGTAGGTAGGTAGGTAGATAGATAGAGATAGGTAGGTAGGTAGATAGATATATACAGATAGGTAGGTAGGTAGATAGATAGAGATAGGTAGGTAGGTAGATAGATAGATACAGATAGGTAGGTAGGTAGATAGATAAATACAGATAGGTAGGTAGGTAGATAGATAGATAGAGATAGGTAGGTAGGTAGATTGATAGATACAGATAGGTAGGTAGGTAGATTGATAGATAGAGATAGGTAGGTAGGTAGATTGATAGATACAGATAGGTAGGTAGGTAGATAGATAGATACAGATAGGTAGGTAGATAGATAGATAGATAGATAGATAGATAGATAGATAGATAGATAGATAGATAGATAGATAGATTGATAGAGATAGGTAGGTAGGTAGATAGATAAATACAGATAGGTAGGAAGGTAGGTAGATAGATAGAGATAGGTAGGTAGGTAGATAGATAGATAGAGATAGGTAGGTAGGTAGATTGATAGATACATATAGGTAGGTAGGTAGATTGATAGATACAGATAGGTAGGTAGATAGATAGATAGATACAGATAGGTAGGTAGGTAGATAGATAGATAGAGATAGGTAGGTAGGTAGATTGATAGATACAGATAGGTAGGTAGGTAGATAGATAGATACAGATAGGTAGGTAGATAGATAGATAGATAGATAGATAGATAGATAGATAGATAGATAGATAGATAGATAGATAGATAGATAGATAGAGATAGGTAGGTAGGTAGATAGATAGATACAGATAGGTAGGTAGGTAGATAGATAGATACAGATAGGTTTGTAGATAGATAGATAGATAGATAGATAGATAGATAGATAGATAGATAGATAGATAGATAGAGATAGGTAGGTAGGTAGATAGATAAATACAGATAGGTAGGAAGGTAGGTAGATAGATAGAGATAGGTAGGTAGGTAGATAGATAAATACAGATAGGTAGGTAGGTAGGTAGATAGATAGAGATAGGTAGGTAGGTAGATAGATAGATACAGATAGGTAGGTAGGTAGATAGATAGAGATAGGTAGGTAGGTAGATAGATAAATACAGATAGGAAGGTAGGTAGGTAGATAGATAGAGATAGGTAGGTAGGTAGATAGATATATACAGATAGGTAGGTAGGTAGATAGAGATAGGTAGGTAGGTAGATAGATAAATACAGATAGGTAGGTAGGTAGATAGATAAATACAGATAGGTAGGTAGGTAGATAGATAGATAGAGATAGGTAGGTAGGTAGATTGATAGATACAGATAGGTAGGTAGGTAGATTGATAGATACAGATAGGTAGGTAGGTAGATTGATAGATACAGATAGGTAGGTAGGTAGATAGATAGATACAGATAGGTAGGTAGGTAGATAGATAGAGATAGGTAGGTAGGTAGATAGATAAATACAGATAGGTAGGTAGGTAGGTAGATAGATAGAGATAGGTAGGTAGGTAGATAGATAGATAGAGATAGGTAGGTATGTAGATTGATAGATACAGATAGGTAGGTAGGTAGATTGATAGATACACATAGGTAGGTAGGTAGATAGATACAGATAGGTAGGTAGGTAGATTGATAGATACAGATAGGTAGGTAGGTAGATAGATAGATACAGATAGGTAGGTAGGTAGATAGATAGATAGAGATAGGTAGGTAGGTAGATAGATAAATACAGATAGGTAGGTAGGTAGGTAGGTAGATAGAGATAGGTAGGTAGGTAGATAGATAAATACAGATAGGTAGGAAGGTAGGTAGATAGATAGAGATACGTAGGTAGGTAGATAGATAGATAGAGATAGGTAGGTAGGTAGATTGATAGATACATATAGGTAGGTAGGTTGATTGATAGATACAGATAGGTAGGTAGATAGATAGATAGATAGAGATAGGTAGGTAGGTAGATAGATAGATAGAGATAGGTAGGTAGGTAGATAGATAAATACAGATAGGTAGGTAGGTAGGTAGATAGATAGAGATAGGTAGGTAGGTAGATAGATAGATAGAGATAGGTAGGTATGTAGATTGATAGATACAGATAGGTAGGTAGGTAGATTGATAGATACACATAGGTAGGTAGGTAGGTAGATAGATACAGATAGGTAGGTAGGTAGATTGATAGATACAGATAGGTAGGTAGGTAGATAGATAGATACAGATAGGTAGGTAGGTAGATAGATAGATAGAGATAGGTAGGTAGGTAGATAGATAAATACAGATAGGTAGGTAGGTAGGTAGGTAGATAGAGATAGGTAGGTAGGTAGATAGATAAATACAGATAGGTAGGAAGGTAGGTAGATAGATAGAGATACGTAGGTAGGTAGATAGATAGATAGAGATAGGTAGGTAGGTAGATTGATAGATACATATAGGTAGGTAGGTTGATTGATAGATACAGATAGGTAGGTAGATAGATAGATAGATACAGATAGGTAGGTAGGTAGATAGATAGATAGAGATAGGTAGGTAGGTAGATAGATAAATACAGATAGGTAGGTAGGTAGGTAGATAGATAGAGATAGGTAGGTAGGTAGATAGATAGAGATAGGTAGGTAGGTAGATTGATAGATACAGATAGGTAGGTAGGTAGATTGATAGATAAAGATAGGTAGGTAGGTAGATAGATAGAGATAGGTAGGTAGGTAGATAGATAGATACAGATATGTAGGTAGGTAGATAGATAAATACAGATAGGTAGGTAGAAAGATAGAGATAGGTAGGTAGGTAGATAGATAGATACAGATAGGTAGGTAGGTAGATAGATAGAGATAGGTAGGTAGGTAGATAGATAGATACAGATAGGTAGGTAGGAAGATAGATAAATACAGATAGGTAGGTAGGTAGATAGATAGATAGAGATAGGTCGGTATGTAGATTGATAGATACAGATAGGTAGGTAGGTAGATTGATAGATACAGATAGGTAGGTAGGTAGATTGATAGATACAGATAGGTAGGTAGGTAGATAGATAGATAGAGATAGGTAGGTAGGTAGATAGATAGACCTAGGTAGGTAGGTAGATTGATAGATACAGATAGGTAGGTAGATAGATAGATAGATAGATAGATAGAGATAGGTAGGTAGGTAGATAGATAAATACAGATAGGTAGGTAGGTAGGTAGATAGATAGAGATAGGTAGGTAGGTAGATAGATAGATAGAGATAGGTAGGTAGGTAGATTGATAGATACAGATAGGTAGGTAGGTAGATTGATAGATACAGATAGGTAGGTAGGTAGATAGATAGATACAGATAGGTAGGTAGGTAGATAGATAGATAGATAGATAGATAGATAGATAGATAGATAGATAGATAGATAGATAGATAGATAGATCGAGATAGGTAGGTAGGTAGATAGATAGATACAGATAGGTAGGTAGGTAGATAGATAGATACAGATAGGTTTGTAGATAGATAGATAGATAGATAGATAGATAGATAGATAGATAGATAGATAGATAGATAGATAGATAGATAGATAGATAGAGATAGGTAGGTAGGTAGATAGATAAATACAGATAGGTAGGAAGGTAGGTAGATAGATAGAGATAGGTAGGTAGGTAGATAGATAAATACAGATCGGTAGGTAGGTAGGTAGATAGATAGAGATAGGTAGGTAGGTAGATAGATAGATACAGATAGGTAGGTAGGTAGATAGATAAATACAGATAGGTAGGTAGGTAGGTAGATAGATAGAGATAGGTAGGTAGGTAGATAGATATATACAGATAGGTAGGTAGGTAGATAGATAGAGATAGGTAGGTAGGTAGATAGATAGATACAGATAGGTAGGTAGGTAGATAGATAAATACAGATAGGTAGGTAGGTAGATAGATAGATAGAGATAGGTAGGTAGGTAGATTGATAGATACAGATAGGTAGGTAGGTAGATTGATAGATAGAGATAGGTAGGTAGGTAGATTGATAGATACAGATAGGTAGGTAGGTAGATAGATAGATACAGATAGGTAGGTAGATAGATAGATAGATAGATAGATAGATAGATAGATAGATAGATAGATAGATAGATAGATAGATAGATTGATAGAGATAGGTAGGTAGGTAGATAGATAAATACAGATAGGTAGGAAGGTAGGTAGATAGATAGAGATAGGTAGGTAGGTAGATAGATAGATAGAGATAGGTAGGTAGGTAGATTGATAGATACATATAGGTAGGTAGGTAGATTGATAGATACAGATAGGTAGGTAGATAGATAGATAGATACAGATAGGTAGGTAGGTAGATAGATAGATAGAGATAGGTAGGTAGGTAGATTGATAGATACAGATAGGTAGGTAGTTAGATAGATAGATACAGATAGGTAGGTAGATAGATAGATAGATAGATAGATAGATAGATAGATAGATAGATAGATAGATAGATAGATAGATAGAGATAGGTAGGTAGGTAGATAGATAGATACAGATAGGTAGGTAGGTAGATAGATAGATACAGATAGGTTTGTAGATAGATAGATAGATAGATAGATAGATAGATAGATAGATAGATAGATAGATAGATAGATAGATAGATAGAGATAGGTAGGTAGGTAGATAGATAAATACAGATAGGTAGGAAGGTAGGTAGATAGATAGAGATAGGTAGGTAGGTAGATAGATAAATACAGATAGGTAGGTAGGTAGGTAGATAGATAGAGATAGGTAGGTAGGTAGATAGATAGATACAGATAGGTAGGTAGGTAGATAGATAGAGATAGGTAGGTAGGTAGATAGATAAATACAGATAGGAAGGTAGGTAGGTAGATAGATAGAGATAGGTAGGTAGGTAGATAGATATATACAGATAGGTAGGTAGGTAGATAGAGATAGGTAGGTAGGTAGATAGATAAATACAGATAGGTAGGTAGGTAGATAGATAAATACAGATAGGTAGGTAGGTAGATAGATAGATAGAGATAGGTAGGTAGGTAGATTGATAGATACAGATAGGTAGGTAGGTAGATTGATAGATACAGATAGGTAGGTAGGTAGATTGATAGATACAGATAGGTAGGTAGGTAGATAGATAGATACAGATAGGTAGGTAGGTAGATAGATAGAGATAGGTAGGTAGGTAGATAGATAAATACAGATAGGTAGGTAGGTAGGTAGATAGATAGAGATAGGTAGGTAGGTAGATAGATAGATAGAGATAGGTAGGTATGTAGATTGATAGATACAGATAGGTAGGTAGGTAGATTGATAGATACACATAGGTAGGTAGGTAGATAGATACAGATAGGTAGGTAGGTAGATTGATAGATACAGATAGGTAGGTAGGTAGATAGATAGATACAGATAGGTAGGTAGGTAGATAGATAGATAGAGATAGGTAGGTAGGTAGATAGATAAATACAGATAGGTAGGTAGGTAGGTAGGTAGATAGAGATAGGTAGGTAGGTAGATAGATAAATACAGATAGGTAGGAAGGTAGGTAGATAGATAGAGATACGTAGGTAGGTAGATAGATAGATAGAGATAGGTAGGTAGGTAGATTGATAGATACATATAGGTAGGTAGGTTGATTGATAGATACAGATAGGTAGGTAGATAGATAGATAGATACAGATAGGTAGGTAGGTAGATAGATAGATAGAGATAGGTAGGTAGGTAGATAGATAAATACAGATAGGTAGGTAGGTAGGTAGATAGATAGAGATAGGTAGGTAGGTAGATAGATAGAGATAGGTAGGTAGGTAGATTGATAGATACAGATAGGTAGGTAGGTAGATTGATAGATAAAGATAGGTAGGTAGGTAGATAGATAGAGATAGGTAGGTAGGTAGATAGATAGATACAGATATGTAGGTAGGTAGATAGATAAATACAGATAGGTAGGTAGGTAGAAAGATAGAGATAGGTAGGTAGGTAGATAGATAGATACAGATAGGTAGGTAGGTAGATAGATAGAGATAGGTAGGTAGGTAGATAGATAGATACAGATAGGTAGGTAGGTAGATAGATAGATAGAGATAGGTCGGTATGTAGATTGATAGATACAGATAGGTAGGTAGGTAGATTGATAGATACAGATAGGTAGGTAGGTAGATTGATAGATACAGATAGGTAGGTAGGTAGATAGATAGATAGAGATAGGTAGGTAGGTAGATAGATAGACCTAGGTAGGTAGGTAGATTGATAGATACAGATAGGTAGGTAGATAGATAGATAGATAGATAGATAGAGATAGGTAGGTAGGTAGATAGATAAATACAGATAGGTAGGTAGGTAGGTAGATAGATAGAGATAGGTAGGTAGGTAGATAGATAGATAGAGATAGGTAGGTAGGTAGATTGATAGATACAGATAGGTAGGTAGGTAGATTGATAGATACAGATAGGTAGGTAGGTAGATAGATAGATACAGATAGGTAGGTAGGTAGATAGATAGATAGATAGATAGATAGATAGATAGATAGATAGATAGATAGATAGATAGATAGATCGAGATAGGTAGGTAGGTAGATAGATAGATACAGATAGGTAGGTAGGTAGATAGATAGATACAGATAGGTTTGTAGATAGATAGATAGATAGATAGATAGATAGATAGATAGATAGATAGATAGATAGATAGATAGATAGATAGATAGAGATAGGTAGGTAGGTAGATAGATAAATACAGATAGGTAGGAAGGTAGGTAGATAGATAGAGATAGGTAGGTAGGTAGATAGATAAATACAGATCGGTAGGTAGGTAGGTAGATAGATAGAGATAGGTAGGTAGGTAGATAGATAGATACAGATAGGTAGGTAGGTAGATAGATAGAGATAGGTAGGTAGGTAGATAGATAAATACAGATAGGTAGGTAGGTAGGTAGATAGATAGAGATAGGTAGGTAGGTAGATAGATATATACAGATAGGTAGGTAGGTAGATAGATAGAGATAGGTAGGTAGGTAGATAGATAGATACAGATAGGTAGGTAGGTAGATAGATAAATACAGATAGGTAGGTAGGTAGATAGATAGATAGAGATAGGTAGGTAGGTAGATTGATAGATACAGATAGGTAGGTAGGTAGATTGATAGATAGAGATAGGTAGGTAGGTAGATTGATAGATACAGATAGGTAGGTAGGTAGATAGATAGATACAGATAGGTAGGTAGATAGATAGATAGATAGATAGATAGATAGATAGATAGATAGATAGATAGATAGATAGATAGATAGATTGATAGAGATAGGTAGGTAGGTAGATAGATAAATACAGATAGGTAGGAAGGTAGGTAGATAGATAGAGATAGGTAGGTAGGTAGATAGATAGATAGAGATAGGTAGGTAGGTAGATTGATAGATACATATAGGTAGGTAGGTAGATTGATAGATACAGATAGGTAGGTAGATAGATAGATAGATACAGATAGGTAGGTAGGTAGATAGATAGATAGAGATAGGTAGGTAGGTAGATTGATAGATACAGATAGGTAGGTAGGTAGATAGATAGATACAGATAGGTAGGTAGATAGATAGATAGATAGATAGATAGATAGATAGATAGATAGATAGATAGATAGATAGAGATAGGTAGGTAGGTAGATAGATAGATACAGATAGGTAGGTAGGTAGATAGATAGATACAGATAGGTTTGTAGATAGATAGATAGATAGATAGATAGATAGATAGATAGATAGATAGATAGATAGATAGATAGATAGAGATAGGTAGGTAGGTAGATAGATAAATACAGATAGGTAGGAAGGTAGGTAGATAGATAGAGATAGGTAGGTAGGTAGATAGATAAATACAGATAGGTAGGTAGGTAGGTAGATAGATAGAGATAGGTAGGTAGGTAGATAGATAGATACAGATAGGTAGGTAGGTAGATAGATAGAGATAGGTAGGTAGGTAGATAGATAAATACAGATAGGAAGGTAGGTAGGTAGATAGATAGAGATAGGTAGGTAGGTAGATAGATATATACAGATAGGTAGGTAGGTAGATAGAGATAGGTAGGTAGGTAGATAGATAAATACAGATAGGTAGGTAGGTAGATAGATAAATACAGATAGGTAGGTAGGTAGATAGATAGATAGAGATAGGTAGGTAGGTAGATTGATAGATACAGATAGGTAGGTAGGTAGATTGATAGATACAGATAGGTAGGTAGGTAGATTGATAGATACAGATAGGTAGGTAGGTAGGTAGATAGATAGATACAGATAGGTAGGTAGATAGATAGATAGATAGATAGATAGATAGATAGATAGATAGATAGATAGATAGATAGATAGATAGATAGATAGATAGATAGATAGATTGATAGAGATAGGTAGGTAGGTAGATAGATAAATACAGATAGGTAGGAAGGTAGGTAGATAGATAGAGATAGGTAGGTAGGTAGATAGATAGATAGAGATAGGTAGGTAGGTAGATTGATAGATACATATAGGTAGGTAGGTAGATTGATAGATACAGATAGGTAGGTAGATAGATAGATAGATACAGATAGGTAGGTAGGTAGATAGATAGATAGAGATAGGTAGGTAGGTAGATAGATAAATACAGATAGGTAGGTAGGTAGGTAGATAGATAGAGATAGGTAGGTAGGTAGATAGATAGAGATAGGTAGGTAGGTAGATTGATAGATACAGATAGGTAGGTAGGTAGATTGATAGATACAGATAGGTAGGTAGGTAGATAGATAGAGATAGGTAGGTAGGTAGATAGTTAGATACAGATAGGTAGGTAGGTAGATAGATAAATACAGATAGGTAGGTAGGTAGATAGATAGAGATAGGTAGGTAGGTAGATAGATAGATACAGATAGGTAGGTAGGTAGATAGATAGAGATAGGTAGGTAGGTAGATAGATAGATACAGATAGGTAGGTAGGTAGATAGATAAATACAGATAGGTAGGTAGGTAGATAGATAGATAGAGATAGGTCGGTATGTAGATTGATAGATACAGATAGGTAGGTAGGTAGATTGATAGATACAGATAGGTAGGTAGGTAGATTGATAGATACAGATAGGTAGGTAGGTAGATAGATAGATAGAGATAGGTAGGTAGGTAGATAGATAGACCTAGGTAGGTAGGTAGATTGATAGATACAGATAGGTAGGTAGATAGATAGATAGATAGATAGATAGATAGATAGATAGATAGATAGATAGATAGATAGAGATAGGTAGGTAGGTAGATAGATAAATACAGATAGGTAGGTAGGTAGGTAGATAGATAGAGATAGGTAGGTAGGTAGATTGATAGATACAGATAGGTAGGTAGGTAGATTGATAGATAAAGATAGGTAGGTAGGTAGATAGATAGAGATAGGTAGGTAGGTAGATAGATAGATACAGATATGTAGGTAGGTAGATAGATAAATACAGATAGGTAGGTAGGTAGAAAGATAGAGATAGGTAGGTAGGTAGATAGATAGATACAGATAGGTAGGTAGGTAGATAGATAGAGATAGGTAGGTAGGTAGATAGATAGATACAGATAGGTAGGTAGGTAGATAGATAAATACAGATAGGTAGGTAGGTAGATAGATAGATAGAGATAGGTCGGTATGTAGATTGATAGATACAGATAGGTAGGTAGGTAGATTGATAGATACAGATAGGTAGGTAGGTAGATTGATAGATACAGATAGGTAGGTAGGTAGATAGATAGATAGAGATAGGTAGGTAGGTAGATAGATAGACCTAGGTAGGTAGGTAGATTGATAGATACAGATAGGTAGGTAGATAGATAGATAGATAGATAGATAGAGATAGGTAGGTAGGTAGATAGATAAATACAGATAGGTAGGTAGGTAGGTAGATAGATAGAGATAGGTAGGTAGGTAGATAGATAGATAGAGATAGGTAGGTAGGTAGATTGATAGATACAGATAGGTAGGTAGGTAGATTGATAGATACAGATAGGTAGGTAGGTAGATAGATAGATACAGATAGGTAGGTAGGTAGATAGATAGATAGATAGATAGATAGATAGATAGATAGATAGATAGATAGATCGAGATAGGTAGGTAGGTAGATAGATAGATACAGATAGGTAGGTAGGTAGATAGATAGATACAGATAGGTTTGTGGATAGATAGATAGATAGATAGATAGATAGATAGATAGATAGATAGATAGATAGATAGATAGATAGATAGATAGAGATAGGTAGGTAGGTAGATAGATAAATACAGATAGGTAGGAAGGTAGGTAGATAGATAGAGATAGGTAGGTAGGTAGATAGATAAATACAGATCGGTAGGTAGGTAGGTAGATAGATAGAGATAGGTAGGTAGGTAGATAGATAGATACAGATAGGTAGGTAGGTAGATAGATAGAGATAGGTAGGTAGGTAGATAGATAAATACAGATAGGTAGGTAGGTAGGTAGATAGATAGAGATAGGTAGGTAGGTAGATAGATATATACAGATAGGTAGGTAGGTAGATAGATAGAGATAGGTAGGTAGGTAGATAGATAGATACAGATAGGTAGGTAGGTAGATAGATAAATACAGATAGGTAGGTAGGTTGATAGATAGATAGAGATAGGTAGGTAGGTAGATTGATAGATACAGATAGGTAGGTAGGTAGATTGATAGATAGAGATAGGTAGGTAGGTAGATTGATAGATACAGATAGGTAGGTAGGTAGATAGATAGATACAGATAGGTAGGTAGATAGATAGATAGATAGATAGATAGATAGATAGATAGATAGATAGATAGATAGATAGATAGATTGATAGAGATAGGTAGGTAGGTAGATAGATAAATACAGATAGGTAGGAAGGTAGGTAGATAGATAGAGATAGGTAGGTAGGTAGATAGATAGATAGAGATAGGTAGGTAGGTAGATTGATAGATACAGATAGGTAGGTAGGTAGATTGATAGATACAGATAGGTAGGTAGATAGATAGATAGATACAGATAGGTAGGTAGGTAGATAGATAGATAGAGATAGGTAGGTAGGTAGATTGATAGATACAGATAGGTAGGTAGGTAGATAGATAGATACAGATAGGTAGGTAGATAGATAGATAGATAGATAGATAGATAGATAGATAGATAGATAGATAGATAGATAGATAGATAGATAGAGATAGGTAGGTAGGTAGATAGATAGATACAGATAGGTAGGTAGGTAGATAGATAGATACAGATAGGTTTGTAGATAGATAGATAGATAGATAGATAGATAGATAGATAGATAGATAGATAGATAGATAGATAGAGATGGGTAGGTAGGTAGATAGATAAATACAGATAGGTAGGAAGGTAGGTAGATAGATAGAGATAGGTAGGTAGGTAGATAGATAAATACAGATAGGTAGGTAGGTAGGTAGATAGATAGAGATAGGTAGGTAGGTAGATAGATAGATACAGATAGGTAGGTAGGTAGATAGATAGAGATAGGTAGGTAGGTAGATAGATAAATACAGATAGGAAGGTAGGTAGGTAGATAGATAGAGATAGGTAGGTAGGTAGATAGATATATACAGATAGGTAGGTAGGTAGATAGAGATAGGTAGGTAGGTAGATAGATAAATACAGATAGGTAGGTAGGTAGATAGATAAATACAGATAGGTAGGTAGGTAGATAGATAGATAGAGATAGGTAGGTAGGTAGATTGATAGATACAGATAGGTAGGTAGGTAGATTGATAGATACAGATAGGTAGGTAGGTAGATTGATAGATACAGATAGGTAGGTAGGTAGATAGATAGATACAGATAGGTAGGTAGATAGATAGATAGATAGATAGATAGATAGATAGATAGATAGATAGATAGATTGATAGAGATAGGTAGGTAGGTAGATAGATAAATACAGATAGGTAGGAAGGTAGGTAGATAGATAGAGATAGGTAGGTAGGTAGATAGATAGATAGAGATAGGTAGGTAGGTAGATTGATAGATACATATAGGTAGGTAGGTAGATTGATAGATACAGATAGGTAGGTAGATAGATAGATAGATACAGATAGGTAGGTAGGTAGATAGATAGATAGAGATAGGTAGGTAGGTAGATAGATAAATACAGATAGGTAGGTAGGTAGGTAGATAGATAGAGATAGGTAGGTAGGTAGATAGATAGAGATAGGTAGGTAGGTAGATTGATAGATACAGATAGGTAGGTAGGTAGATTGATAGATACAGATAGGTAGGTAGGTAGATAGATAGAGATAGGTAGGTAGGTAGATAGTTAGATACAGATAGGTAGGTAGGTAGATAGATAAATACAGATAGGTAGGTAGGTAGATAGATAGAGATAGGTAGGTAGGTAGATAGATAGATACAGATAGGTAGGTAGGTAGATAGATAGAGATAGGTAGGTAGATAGATAGATAGATACAGATAGGTAGGTAGGTAGATAGATAAATACAGATAGGTAGGTAGGTAGATAGATAGATAGAGATAGGTCGGTATGTAGATTGATAGATACAGATAGGTAGGTAGGTAGATTGATAGATACAGATAGGTAGGTAGGTAGATTGATAGATACAGATAGGTAGGTAGGTAGATAGATAGATAGAGATAGGTAGGTAGGTAGATAGATAGACCTAGGTAGGTAGGTAGATTGATAGATACAGATAGGTAGGTAGATAGATAGATAGATAGATAGATAGATAGATAGATAGATAGATAGATAGATAGATAGATAGATAGATAGATAGATAGATAGAGATAGGTAGGTAGGTAGATAGATAAATACAGATAGGTAGGTAGGTAGGTAGATAGATAGAGATAGGTAGGTAGGTAGATTGATAGATACAGATAGGTAGGTAGGTAGATTGATAGATACAGATAGGTAGGTAGGTAGATAGATAGATACAGATAGGTAGGTAGGTAGATAGATAGATAGAGATAGGTAGGTAGGTAGATTGATAGATACAGATAGGTAGGTAGGTAGATTGATAGATACAGATAGGTAGGTAGGTAGATAGATAGATACAGATAGGTAGGTAGGTAGGTAGATAGATAGAGATAGGTAGGTAGGTAGATAGATAGATACAGATAGGTAGGTAGGTAGATAGATAGAGATAGGTAGGTAGGTAGATAGATAGATACAGATAGGTAGGTAGGTAGATAGATAAATACAGATAGGTAGGTAGGTAGATAGATAGATAGAGATAGGTCGGTATGTAGATTGATAGATACAGATAGGTAGGTAGGTAGATTGATAGATACAGATAGGTAGGTAGGTAGATAGATAGATACAGATAGGTAGGTAGGTAGATAGATAGATAGATAGATAGATAGATAGATAGATAGATAGATAGATAGATAGATAGATAGATAGATAGATAGATCGAGATAGGTAGGTAGGTAGATAGATAGATACAGATAGGTAGGTAGGTAGATAGATAGATACAGATAGGTTTGTAGATAGATAGATAGATAGATAGATAGATAGATAGATAGATAGATAGATAGATAGATAGATAGATAGAGATAGGTAGGTAGGTAGATAGATAAATACAGATAGGTAGGAAGGTAGGTAGATAGATAGAGATAGGTAGGTAGGTAGATAGATAAATACAGATAGGTAGGTAGGTAGGTAGATAGATAGAGATAGGTAGGTAGGTAGATAGATAGATACAGATAGTTAGGTAGGTAGATAGATAGAGATAGGTAGGTAGGTAGATAGATAAATACAGATAGGAAGGTAGGTAGGTAGATAGATAGATACAGATAGGTAGGTAGGTAGATAGATAGATAGAGATAGGTAGGTAGGTAGATTGATAGATACAGATAGGTAGGTAGGTAGATTGATAGATACAGATAGGTAGGTAGGTAGATAGATAGATACAGATAGGTAGGTAGGTAGGTAGATAGATAGAGATAGGTAGGTAGGTAGATAGATAGATACAGATAGGTAGGTAGGTAGATAGATAGAGATAGGTAGGTAGGTAGATAGATAGATACAGATAGGTAGGTAGGTAGATAGATAGAGATAGGTAGGTAGGTAATTAGATAAATACAGATAGGAAGGTAGGTAGGTAGATAGATAGATACAGATAGGTAGGTAGGTAGATAGATAGATAGAGATAGGTAGGTAGGTAGATTGATAGATACAGATAGGTAGGTAGGTAGATTGATAGATACAGATAGGTAGGTAGGTAGATAGATAGATACAGATAGGTAGGTAGGTAGGTAGATAGATAGAGATAGGTAGGTAGGTAGATAGATAGATACAGATAGGTAGGTAGGTAGATAGATAGAGATAGGTAGGTAGGTAGATAGATAGATACAGATAGGTAGGTAGGTAGATAGATAAATACAGATAGGTAGGTAGGTAGATAGATAGATAGAGATAGGTCGGTATGTAGATTGATAGATACAGATAGGTAGGTAGGTAGATTGATAGATACAGATAGGTAGGTAGGTAGATAGATAGATACAGATAGGTAGGTAGGTAGATAGATAGATAGATAGATAGATAGATAGATAGATAGATAGATAGATAGATAGATAGATAGATAGATAGATAGATAGATCGAGATAGGTAGGTAGGTAGATAGATAGATACAGATAGGTAGGTAGGTAGATAGATAGATACAGATAGGTTTGTAGATAGATAGATAGATAGATAGATAGATAGATAGATAGATAGATAGATAGATAGATAGATAGATAGATAGATAGAGATAGGTAGGTAGGTAGATAGATAAATACAGATAGGTAGGAAGGTAGGTAGATAGATAGAGATAGGTAGGTAGGTAGATAGATAAATACAGATAGGTAGGTAGGTAGGTAGATAGATAGAGATAGGTAGGTAGGTAGATAGATACAGATAGGTAGGTAGGTAGATAGATAGAGATAGGTAGGTAGGTAGATAGATAAATACAGATAGGAAGGTAGGTAGGTAGATAGATAGAGATAGGTAGGTAGGTAGATAGATATATACAGATAGGTAGGTAGGTAGATAGATAGAGATAGGTAGGTAGGTAGATAGATAGATACAGATAGGTAGGTAGGTAGATAGATAAATAGAGATAGGTAGGTAGGTAGATAGATAGATAGAGATAGGTAGGTAGGTAGATTGATAGATACAGATAGGTAGGTAGGTAGATTGATAGATACAGATAGGTAGGTAGGTAGATTGATAGATACAGATAGGTAGGTAGGTAGATAGATAGATACAGATAGGTAGTAGATAGATAGATAGATAGATAGATAGATAGATAGATAGATAGATAGATAGATAGATAGATAGATAGATTGATAGAGATAGGTAGGTAGGTAGATAGATAAATACAGATAGGTAGGAAGGTAGGTAGATAGATAGAGATAGGTAGGTAGGTAGATAGATAGATAGAGATAGGTAGGTAGGTAGATTGATAGATACATATAGGTAGGTAGGTAGATTGATAGATACAGATAGGTAGGTAGATAGATAGATAGATACAGATAGGTAGGTAGGTAGATAGATAGATAGATAGAGATAGGTAGGTAGGTAGATAGATAAATACAGATAGGTAGGTAGGTAGGTAGATAGATAGAGATAGGTAGGTAGGTAGATAGATAGAGATAGGTAGGTAGGTAGATTGATAGATACAGATAGGTAGGTAGGTAGATTGATAGATACAGATAGGTAGGTAGGTAGATAGATAGAGATAGGTAGGTAGGTAGATAGATAGATACAGATAGGTAGGTAGGTAGATAGATAAATACAGATAGGTAGGTAGGTAGATAGATAGATAGAGATAGGTCGGTATGTAGATTGATAGATACAGATAGGTAGGTAGGTAGATTGATAGATACAGATAGGTAGGTAGGTAGATAGATAGATACAGATAGGTAGGTAGGTAGATAGATAGATAGATAGATAGATAGATAGATAGATAGATAGATAGATAGATAGATAGATAGATAGATCGAGATAGGTAGGTAGGTAGATAGATAGATACAGATAGGTAGGTAGGTAGATAGATAGATACAGATAGGTTTGTAGATAGATAGATAGATAGATAGATAGATAGATAGATAGATAGATAGATAGATAGATAGATAGATAGATAGAGATAGGTAGGTAGGTAGATAGATAAATACAGATAGGTAGGAAGGTAGGTAGATAGATAGAGATAGGTAGGTAGGTAGATAGATAAATACAGATAGGTAGGTAGGTAGGTAGATAGATAGAGATAGGTAGGTAGGTAGATAGATAGATACAGATAGGTAGGTAGGTAGATAGATAGAGATAGGTAGGTAGGTAGATAGATAAATACAGATAGGAAGGTAGGTAGGTAGATAGATAGATACAGATAGGTAGGTAGGTAGATAGATAGATAGAGATAGGTAGGTAGGTAGATTGATAGATACAGATAGGTAGGTAGGTAGATTGATAGATACAGATAGGTAGGTAGGTAGATAGATAGATACAGATAGGTAGGTAGGTAGATAGATAGATAGAGATAGGTAGGTAGGTAGATAGATAGATACAGATAGGTTTGTAGATAGATAGATAGATAGATAGATAGATAGATAGATAGATAGATAGATAGATAGATAGATAGATAGATAGATAGATAGATAGAGATAGGTAGGTAGGTAGATAGATAAATACAGATAGGTAGGAAGGTAGGTAGATAGATAGAGATAGGTAGGTAGGTAGATAGATAAATACAGATAGGTAGGTAGGTAGGTAGATAGATAGAGATAGGTAGGTAGGTAGATAGATAGATACAGATAGTTAGGTAGGTAGATAGATAGAGATAGGTAGGTAGGTAGATAGATAAATACAGATAGGAAGGTAGGTAGGTAGATAGATAGATACAGATAGGTAGGTAGGTAGATAGATAGATAGAGATAGGTAGGTAGGTAGATTGATAGATACAGATAGGTAGGTAGGTAGATTGATAGATACAGATAGGTAGGTAGGTAGATAGATAGATACAGATAGGTAGGTAGGTAGGTAGATAGATAGAGATAGGTAGGTAGGTAGATAGATAGATACAGATAGGTAGGTAGGTAGATAGATAGAGATAGGTAGGTAGGTAGATAGATAGATACAGATAGGTAGGTAGGTAGATAGATAGAGATAGGTAGGTAGGTAATTAGATAAATACAGATAGGAAGGTAGGTAGGTAGATAGATAGATACAGATAGGTAGGTAGGTAGATAGATAGATAGAGATAGGTAGGTAGGTAGATTGATAGATACAGATAGGTAGGTAGGTAGATTGATAGATACAGATAGGTAGGTAGGTAGATAGATAGATACAGATAGGTAGGTAGGTAGGTAGATAGATAGAGATAGGTAGGTAGGTAGATAGATAGATACAGATAGGTAGGTAGGTAGATAGATAGAGATAGGTAGGTAGGTAGATAGATAGATACAGATAGGTAGGTAGGTAGATAGATAAATACAGATAGGTAGGTAGGTAGATAGATAGATAGAGATAGGTCGGTATGTAGATTGATAGATACAGATAGGTAGGTAGGTAGATTGATAGATACAGATAGGTAGGTAGGTAGATAGATAGATACAGATAGGTAGGTAGGTAGATAGATAGATAGATAGATAGATAGATAGATAGATAGATAGATAGATAGATAGATAGATAGATAGATAGATAGATAGATCGAGATAGGTAGGTAGGTAGATAGATAGATACAGATAGGTAGGTAGGTAGATAGATAGATACAGATAGGTTTGTAGATAGATAGATAGATAGATAGATAGATAGATAGATAGATAGATAGATAGATAGATAGATAGATAGATAGATAGAGATAGGTAGGTAGGTAGATAGATAAATACAGATAGGTAGGAAGGTAGGTAGATAGATAGAGATAGGTAGGTAGGTAGATAGATAAATACAGATAGGTAGGTAGGTAGGTAGATAGATAGAGATAGGTAGGTAGGTAGATAGATACAGATAGGTAGGTAGGTAGATAGATAGAGATAGGTAGGTAGGTAGATAGATAAATACAGATAGGAAGGTAGGTAGGTAGATAGATAGAGATAGGTAGGTAGGTAGATAGATATATACAGATAGGTAGGTAGGTAGATAGATAGAGATAGGTAGGTAGGTAGATAGATAGATACAGATAGGTAGGTAGGTAGATAGATAAATAGAGATAGGTAGGTAGGTAGATAGATAGATAGAGATAGGTAGGTAGGTAGATTGATAGATACAGATAGGTAGGTAGGTAGATTGATAGATACAGATAGGTAGGTAGGTAGATTGATAGATACAGATAGGTAGGTAGGTAGATAGATAGATACAGATAGGTAGTAGATAGATAGATAGATAGATAGATAGATAGATAGATAGATAGATAGATAGATAGATAGATTGATAGAGATAGGTAGGTAGGTAGATAGATAAATACAGATAGGTAGGAAGGTAGGTAGATAGATAGAGATAGGTAGGTAGGTAGGTAGATAGATAGAGATAGGTAGGTAGGTAGATTGATAGATACATATAGGTAGGTAGGTAGATTGATAGATACAGATAGGTAGGTAGATAGATAGATAGATACAGATAGGTAGGTAGGTAGATAGATAGATAGATAGAGATAGGTAGGTAGGTAGATAGATAAATACAGATAGGTAGGTAGGTAGGTAGATAGATAGAGATAGGTAGGTAGGTAGATAGATAGAGATAGGTAGGTAGGTAGATTGATAGATACAGATAGGTAGGTAGGTAGATTGATAGATACAGATAGGTAGGTAGGTAGATAGATAGAGATAGGTAGGTAGGTAGATAGATAGATACAGATAGGTAGGTAGGTAGATAGATAAATACAGATAGGTAGGTAGGTAGATAGATAGATAGAGATAGGTCGGTATGTAGATTGATAGATACAGATAGGTAGGTAGGTAGATTGATAGATACAGATAGGTAGGTAGGTAGATAGATAGATACAGATAGGTAGGTAGGTAGATAGATAGATAGATAGATAGATAGATAGATAGATAGATAGATAGATAGATAGATAGATAGATAGATAGATAGATAGATCGAGATAGGTAGGTAGGTAGATAGATAGATACAGATAGGTAGGTAGGTAGATAGATAGATACAGATAGGTTTGTAGATAGATAGATAGATAGATAGATAGATAGATAGATAGATAGATAGATAGATAGATAGATAGATAGAGATAGGTAGGTAGGTAGATAGATAAATACAGATAGGTAGGAAGGTAGGTAGATAGATAGAGATAGGTAGGTAGGTAGATAGATAAATACAGATAGGTAGGTAGGTAGGTAGATAGATAGAGATAGGTAGGTAGGTAGATAGATAGATACAGATAGGTAGGTAGGTAGATAGATAGAGATAGGTAGGTAGGTAGATAGATAAATACAGATAGGAAGGTAGGTAGGTAGATAGATAGATACAGATAGGTAGGTAGGTAGATAGATAGATAGAGATAGGTAGGTAGGTAGATTGATAGATACAGATAGGTAGGTAGGTAGATTGATAGATACAGATAGGTAGGTAGGTAGATAGATAGATACAGATAGGTAGGTAGGTAGATAGATAGATAGAGATAGGTAGGTAGGTAGATAGATAGATACAGATAGGTAGGTAGGTAGATAGATAGAGATAGGTAGGTAGGTAGATAGATAGATACAGATAGGTAGGTAGGTAGATAGATAGAGATAGGTAGGTAGGTAATTAGATAAATACAGATAGGAAGGTAGGTAGGTAGATAGATAGATACAGATAGGTAGGTAGGTAGATAGATAGATAGAGATAGGTAGGTAGGTAGATTGATAGATACAGATAGGTAGGTAGGTAGATTGATAGATACAGATAGGTAGGTAGGTAGATAGATAGATACAGATAGGTAGGTAGGTAGGTAGATAGATAGAGATAGGTAGGTAGGTAGATAGATAGATACAGATAGGTAGGTAGGTAGATAGATAGAGATAGGTAGGTAGGTAGATAGATAGATACAGATAGGTAGGTAGGTAGATAGATAAATACAGATAGGTAGGTAGGTAGATAGATAGATAGAGATAGGTCGGTATGTAGATTGATAGATACAGATAGGTAGGTAGGTAGATTGATAGATACAGATAGGTAGGTAGGTAGATAGATAGATACAGATAGGTAGGTAGGTAGATAGATAGATAGATAGATAGATAGATAGATAGATAGATAGATAGATAGATAGATAGATCGAGATAGGTAGGTAGGTAGATAGATAGATACAGATAGGTAGGTAGGTAGATAGATAGATACAGATAGGTTTGTAGATAGATAGATAGATAGATAGATAGATAGATAGATAGATAGATAGATAGATAGATAGATAGATAGAGATAGGTAGGTAGGTAGATAGATAAATACAGATAGGTAGGAAGGTAGGTAGATAGATAGAGATAGGTAGGTAGGTAGATAGATAAATACAGATAGGTAGGTAGGTAGGTAGATAGATAGAGATAGGTAGGTAGGTAGATAGATACAGATAGGTAGGTAGGTAGATAGATAGAGATAGGTAGGTAGGTAGATAGATAAATACAGATAGGAAGGTAGGTAGGTAGATAGATAGAGATAGGTAGGTAGGTAGATAGATATATACAGATAGGTAGGTAGGTAGATAGATAGAGATAGGTAGGTAGGTAGATAGATAGATACAGATAGGTAGGTAGGTAGATAGATAAATAGAGATAGGTAGGTAGGTAGATAGATAGATACAGATAGGTAGGTAGGTAGATTGATAGATACAGATAGGTAGGTAGGTAGATTGATAGATACAGATAGGTAGGTAGGTAGATAGATAGATACAGATAGGTAGGTAGATAGATAGATAGATAGATAGATAGATAGATAGATAGATAGATAGATAGATAGATAGATAGATAGATTGATAGAGATAGGTAGGTAGGTAGATAGATAAATACAGATAGGTAGGAAGGTAGGTAGATAGATAGAGATAGGTAGGTAGGTAGATAGATAGATAGAGATAGGTAGGTAGGTAGATTGATAGATACATATAGGTAGGTAGGTAGATTGATAGATACAGATAGGTAGGTAGATAGATAGATAGATACAGATAGGTAGGTAGGTAGATAGATAGATAGAGATAGGTAGGTAGGTAGATAGATAAATACAGATAGGTAGGTAGGTAGGTAGATAGATAGAGATAGGTAGGTAGGTAGATAGATAGAGATAGGTAGGTAGGTAGATTGATAGATACAGATAGGTAGGTAGGTAGATTGATAGATACAGATAGGTAGGTAGGTAGATAGATAGAGATAGGTAGGTAGGTAGATAGTTAGATACAGATAGGTAGGTAGGTAGATAGATAAATACAGATAGATAGGTAGGTAGATAGATAGAGATAGGTAGGTAGGTAGATAGATAGATACAGATAGGTAGGTAGGTAGATAGATAGAGATAGGTAGGTAGGTAGATTGATAGATACAGATAGGTAGGTAGGTAGATAGATAGATAGAGATAGGTAGGTAGGTAGATAGATAGACCTAGGTAGGTAGGTAGATTGATAGATACAGATAGGTAGGTAGATAGATAGATAGAAAAATAGATAGATAGATAGATAGATAGATAGATAGATAGATAGATAGATAGATAGATAGAGATAGGTAGGTAGGTAGATAGATAAATACAGATAGGTAGGTAGGTAGGTAGATAGATAGAGATAGGTAGGTAGGTAGATTGATAGATACAGATAGGTAGGTAGGTAGATTGATAGATACAGATAGGTAGGTAGGTAGATAGATAGATACAGATAGGTAGGTAGGTAGATAGATAGATAGAGATAGGTAGGTAGGTAGATTGATAGATACAGATAGGTAGGTAGGTAGATTGATAGATACAGATAGGTAGGTAGGTAGATAGATAGATACAGATAGGTAGGTAGGTAGGTAGATAGATAGAGATAGGTAGGTAGGTAGATAGATAGATACAGATAGGTAGGTAGGTAGATAGATAGAGATAGGTAGGTAGGTAGATAGATAGATACAGATAGGTAGGTAGGTAGATAGATAAATACAGATAGGTAGGTAGGTAGATAGATAGATAGAGATAGGTCGGTATGTAGATTGATAGATACAGATAGGTAGGTAGGTAGATTGATAGATACAGATAGGTAGGTAGGTAGATAGATAGATACAGATAGGTAGGTAGGTAGATAGATAGATAGATAGATAGATAGATAGATAGATAGATAGATAGATAGATAGATAGATAGATAGATAGATAGATCGAGATAGGTAGGTAGGTAGATAGATAGATACAGATAGGTAGGTAGGTAGATAGATAGATACAGATAGGTAGGTAGGTAGGTAGATAGATAGAGATAGGTAGGTAGGTAGGTAGATAGATAGAGATAGGTAGGTAGGTAGATAGATAGATACAGATAGGTAGGTAGGTAGATAGATAGAGATAGGTAGGTAGGTAGATAGATAAATACAGATAGGAAGGTAGGTAGGTAGATAGATAGATACAGATAGGTAGGTAGGTAGATAGATAGAGATAGGTAGGTAGGTAGATAGATAGATACAGATAGGTAGGTAGGTAGATAGATAGAGATAGGTAGGTAGGTAATTAGATAAATACAGATAGGAAGGTAGGTAGGTAGATAGATAGATACAGATAGGTAGGTAGGTAGATAGATAGATAGAGATAGGTAGGTAGGTAGATTGATAGATACAGATAGGTAGGTAGGTAGATTGATAGATACAGATAGGTAGGTAGGTAGATAGATAGATACAGATAGGTAGGTAGGTAGGTAGATAGATAGAGATAGGTAGGTAGGTAGATAGATAGATACAGATAGGTAGGTAGGTAGATAGATAGAGATAGGTAGGTAGGTAGATAGATAGATACAGATAGGTAGGTAGGTAGATAGATAAATACAGATAGGTAGGTAGGTAGATAGATAGATAGAGATAGGTAGGTAGGTAGATAGATAGATAGATAGATAGATAGATAGATAGATAGATAGATAGATAGATAGATAGAGATAGGTAGGTAGGTAGATAGATAGATACAGATAGGTAGGTAGGTAGATAGATAGATACAGATAGGTTTGTAGATAGATAGATAGATAGATAGATAGATAGATAGATAGATAGATAGATAGATAGATAGATAGATAGATAGATAGAGATAGGTAGGTAGGTAGATAGATAAATACAGATAGGTAGGAAGGTAGGTAGATAGATAGAGATAGGTAGGTAGGTAGATAGATAAATACAGATAGGTAGGTAGGTAGGTAGATAGATAGAGATAGGTAGGTAGGTAGATAGATAGATACAGATAGGTAGGTAGGTAGATAGATAGAGATAGGTAGGTAGGTAGATAGATAAATACAGATAGGAAGGTAGGTAGGTAGGTAGATAGATAGAGATAGGTAGGTAGGTAGATAGATATATACAGATAGGTAGGTAGGTAGATAGATAGAGATAGGTAGGTAGGTAGATAGATAGATACAGATAGGTAGGTAGGTAGATAGATAAATACAGATAGGTAGGTAGGTAGATAGATAGATAGAGATAGGTAGGTAGGTAGATTGATAGATACAGATAGGTAGGTAGGTAGATTGATAGATACAGATAGGTAGGTAGGTAGATTGATAGATACAGATAGGTAGGTAGGTAGATAGATAGATACAGATAGGTAGGTAGATAGATAGATAGATAGATAGATAGATAGATAGATAGATAGATAGATAGATAGATAGATAGATAGATAGATAGATAGATAGATAGATTGATAGAGATAGGTAGGTAGGTAGATAGATAAATACAGATAGGTAGGAAGGTAGGTAGATAGATAGAGATAGGTAGGTAGGTAGATAGATAGATAGAGATAGGTAGGTAGGTAGATTGATAGATACATATAGGTAGGTAGGTAGATTGATAGATACAGATAGGTAGGTAGATAGATAGATAGATACAGATAGGTAGGTAGGTAGATAGATAGATAGAGATAGGTAGGTAGGTAGATAGATAAATACAGATAGGTAGGTAGGTAGGTAGATAGATAGAGATAGGTAGGTAGGTAGATAGATAGAGATAGGTAGGTAGGTAGATTGATAGATACAGATAGGTAGGTAGGTAGATTGATAGATACAGATAGGTAGGTAGGTAGATAGATAGAGATAGGTAGGTAGGTAGATAGTTAGATACAGATAGGTAGGTAGGTAGATAGATAAATACAGATAGGTAGGTAGGTAGATAGATAGAGATAGGTAGGTAGGTAGATAGATAGATACAGATAGGTAGGTAGGTAGATAGATAGAGATAGGTAGGTAGGTAGATAGATAGATACAGATAGGTAGGTAGGTAGATAGATAAATACAGATAGGTAGGTAGGTAGATAGATAGATAGAGATAGGTCGGTATGTAGATTGATAGATACAGATAGGTAGGTAGGTAGATTGATAGATACAGATAGGTAGGTAGGTAGATTGATAGATACAGATAGGTAGGTAGGTAGATAGATAGATAGAGATAGGTAGGTAGGTAGATAGATAGACCTAGGTAGGTAGGTAGATTGATAGATACAGATAGGTAGGTAGATAGATAGATAGATAGATAGATAGATAGATAGATAGATAGATAGATAGATAGATAGATAGATAGAGATAGGTAGGTAGGTAGATAGATAAATACAGATAGGTAGGTATGTAGGTAGATAGATAGAGATAGGTAGGTAGGTAGATTGATAGATACAGATAGGTAGATAGGTAGATTGATAGATACAGATAGGTAGGTAGGTAGATAGATAGATACAGATAGGTAGGTAGGTAGATAGATAGATAGAGATAGGTAGGTAGGTAGATTGATAGATACAGATAGGTAGGTAGGTAGATTGATAGATACAGATAGGTAGGTAGGTAGATAGATAGATACAGATAGGTAGGTAGGTAGGTAGATAGATAGAGATAGGTAGGTAGGTAGATAGATAGATACAGATAGGTAGGTAGGTAGATAGATAGATACAGATAGGTAGGTAGGTAGATAGATAGAGATAGGTAGGTAGGTAGATAGATAGATACAGATAGGTAGGTAGGTAGATAGATAGATAGAGATAGGTAGGTAGGTAGATAGATAGACCTAGGTAGGTAGGTAGATTGATAGATACAGATAGGTAGGTAGATAGATAGATAGATAGATAGATAGATAGATAGATAGATTGATAGATAGATAGAGATAGGTAGGTAGGTAGATAGATAAATACAGATAGGTAGGTAGGTAGGTAGATAGATAGAGATAGGTAGGTAGGTAGATTGATAGATACAGATAGGTAGGTAGGTAGATTGATAGATACAGATAGGTAGGTAGGTAGATAGATAGATACAGATAGGTAGGTAGGTAGATAGATAGATAGAGATAGGTAGGTAGGTAGATTGATAGATACAGATAGGTAGGTAGGTAGATTGATAGATACAGATAGGTAGGTAGGTAGATTGATAGATACAGATAGGTAGGTAGGTAGATAGATAGATAGAGATAGGTAGGTAGGTAGATAGATAGACCTAGGTAGGTAGGTAGATTGATAGATACAGATAGGTAGGTAGATAGATAGATAGATAGATAGATAGATAGATAGATAGATAGATAGATAGATAGATAGATAGATAGAGATAGGTAGGTAGGTAGATAGATAAATACAGATAGGTAGGTAGGTAGGTAGATAGATAGAGATAGGTAGGTAGGTAGATTGATAGATACAGATAGGTAGGTAGGTAGATTGATAGATACAGATAGGTAGGTAGGTAGATAGATAGATACAGATAGGTAGGTAGGTCGATAGATAGGTAGAGATAGGTAGGTAGGTAGATTGATAGATACAGATAGGTAGGTAGGTAGATTGATAGATACAGATAGGTAGGTAGGTAGATAGATAGATACAGATAGGTAGGTAGGTAGGTAGATAGATAGAGATAGGTAGGTAGGTAGATAGAAAGATACAGATAGGTAGGTAGGTAGATAGATAGAGATAGGTAGGTAGGTAGATAGATAGATACAGATAGGTAGGTAGGTAGATAGATAAATACAGATAGGTAGGTAGGTAGATAGATAGATAGAGATAGGTCGGTATGTAGATTGATAGATACAGATAGGTAGGTAGGTAGATTGATAGATACAGATAGGTAGGTAGGTAGATTGATAGATACAGATAGGTAGGTAGGTAGATAGATAGATAGAGATAGGTAGGTAGGTAGATAGATAGACCTAGGTAGGTAGGTAGATTGATAGATACAGATAGGTAGGTAGATAGATAGATAGATAGATAGATAGATAGATAGATAGATAGATAGAGATAGGTAGGTAGGTAGGTAGATAAATACAGATAGGTAGGTAGGTAGGTAGATAGATAGAGATAGGTAGGTAGGTAGATAGATAGATAGAGATAGGTAGGTAGGTAGATTGATAGATACAGATAGGTAGGTAGGTAGATTGATAGATACAGATAGGTAGGTAGGTAGATAGATAGATACAGATAGGTAGGTAGGTAGATAGATAGATAGATAGATAGATAGATAGGTAGATAGATAGATAGATAGATAGATAGATCGAGATAGGTAGGTAGGTAGATAGATAGATACAGATAGGTAGGTAGGTAGATAGATAGATACAGATAGGTTTGTAGATAGATAGATAGATAGATAGATAGATAGATAGATAGATAGATAGATAGAGATAGGTAGGTAGGTAGATAGATAAATACAGATAGGTAGGAAGGTAGGTAGATAGATAGAGATAGGTAGGTAGGTAGATAGATAAATACAGATCGGTAGGTAGGTAGGTAGATAGATAGAGATAGGTAGGTAGGTAGATAGATAGATACAGATAGGTAGGTAGGTAGATAGATAAATACAGATAGGTAGGTAGGTAGGTAGATAGATAGAGATAGGTAGGTAGGTAGATAGATATATACAGATAGGTAGGTAGGTAGATAGATAGAGATAGGTAGGTAGGTAGATAGATAGATACAGATAGGTAGGTAGGTAGATAGATAAATACAGATAGGTAGGTAGGTATATAGATAGATAGAGATAGGTAGGTAGGTAGATTGATAGATACAGATAGGTAGGTAGGTAGATTGATAGATACAGATAGGTAGGTAGGTAGATTGATAGATACAGATAGGTAGGTAGGTAGATAGATAGATACAGATAGGTAGGTAGATAGATAGATAGATAGATAGATAGATAGATAGATAGATAGATAGATAGATTGATAGAGATAGGTAGGTAGGTAGATAGATAAATACAGATAGGTAGGAAGGTAGGTAGATAGATAGAGATAGGTAGGTAGGTAGATTGATAGATACATATAGGTAGGTAGGTAGATTGATAGATACAGATAGGTAGGTAGATAGATAGATAGATACAGATAGGTAGGTAGGTAGATAGATAGATAGAGGTAGGTAGGTAGGTAGATAGATAAATACAGATAGGTAGGTAGGTAGGTAGATAGATAGAGATAGGTAGGTAGGTAGATAGATAGATACAGATAGGTAGGTAGGTAGATAGATAAATACAGATAGGTAGGTAGGTAGATAGATAGATAGAGATAGGTAGGTAGGTAGATTGATAGATACAGATAGGTAGGTAGGTAGATTGATAGATACAGATAGGTAGGTAGGTAGATAGATAGATACAGATAGGTAGGTAGGTAGATAGATAAATACAGATAGGTAGGTAGGTAGATAGATAGATAGAGATAGATAGGTAGGTAGATTGATAGATACAGATAGGTAGGTAGGTAGATTGATAGATACAGATAGGTAGGTAGGTAGGTAGATAGATACAGATAGGTAGGTAGGTAGATTGATAGATACAGATAGGTAGGTAGGTAGGTAGATAGATACAGATAGGTAGGTAGGTAGATAGATAGATAGAGATAGGTAGGTAGGTAGATAGATAAATACAGATAGGTAGGTAGGTAGGTAGATAGATAGAGATAGGTAGGTAGGTAGATAGATAAATACAGATAGGTAGGTAGGTAGGTAGATAGATAGAGATAGGTAGGTAGGTAGATAGATAGATACAGATAGGTAGATAGATAAATACAGATAGGTAGGTAGGTAGATAGATAGATAGAGATAGGTAGGTAGGTAGATTGATAGATACAGATAGGTAGGTAGGTAGATTGATAGATACAGATAGGTAGGTAGGCAGATTGATAGATACAGATAGGTAGGTAGGTAGATAGATAGATAGAGATAGGTAGGTAGGTAGATAGATAGAGATAGGTAGGTAGGTAGATAGATAAATACAGATAGGTAGGTAGGTAGGTAGATAGATAGAGATAGGTAGGTAGGTAGATAGATAGATAGAGATAGGTAGGTATGTAGATTGATAGATACAGATAGGTAGGTAGGTAGATTGATAGATACAGATAGGTAGGTAGGTAGGTAGATAGATACAGATAGGTAGGTAGGTAGCTAGATAAATACAGATAGGTAGGTAGGTAGATAGATAGATAGAGATAGGTAGGTAGGTAGATAGATAGATAGAGATAGGTAGGTATGTAGATAGATAAATACAGATAGGTAGGTAGGTAGGTAGATAGATAGAGATAGGTAGGTAGGTACATAGATAAATACAGATAGGTAGGTAGGTAGGTAGATAGATAGAGATAGGTAGGTAGGTAGATAGATAGATACAGATAGGTAGGTAGGTAGATAGATAAATACAGATAGGTAGGTAGGTAGATAGATAGATAGATAGAGATAGGTAGGTAGGTAGATTGAAAGATACAGATAGGTAGGTAGGTAGATTGATAGATACAGATAGGTAGGTAGGTAGATTGATAGATACAGATAGGTAGGTAGGTAGATAGATAGATACAGATAGGTAGGTAGGTAGATAGATAGAGATAGGTAGGTAGGTAGATAGATAAATACAGATAGGTAGGTAGGTAGGTAGATAGATAGAATTAGGTAGGTAGGTAGATAGATAGATAGAGATAGGTAGGTATGTAGATTGATAGATACAGATAGGTAGGTAGGTAGATTGATAGATACAGATAGGTAGGTAGGTAGGTAGATAGATAGAGATAGGTAGGTAGGTAGATAGATAGATACAGATAGGTAGGTAGGTAGATAGATAGAGATAGGTAGGTAGGTAGATAGATAAATACAGATAGGTAGGTAGGTAGGTAGATAGATAGAGATAGGTAGGTAGGTAGATAGATATATACAGATAGGTAGGTAGGTAGATAGATAGAGATAGGTAGGTAGGTAGATAGATAGATACAGATAGGTAGGTAGGTAGATAGATAAATACAGATAGGTAGGTAGGTATATAGATAGATAGAGATAGGTAGGTAGGTAGATTGATAGATACAGATAGGTAGGTAGGTAGATTGATAGATACAGATAGGTAGGTAGGTAGATTGATAGATACAGATAGGTAGGTAGGTAGATAGATAGATACAGATAGGTAGGTAGATAGATAGATAGATAGATAGATAGATAGATAGATAGATAGATAGATAGATAGATAGATAGATAGATTGATAGAGATAGGTAGGTAGGTAGATAGATAAATACAGATAGGTAGGAAGGTAGGTAGATAGATAGAGATAGGTAGGTAGGTAGATTGATAGATACATATAGGTAGGTAGGTAGATTGATAGATACAGATAGGTAGGTAGATAGATAGATAGATACAGATAGGTAGGTAGGTAGATAGATAGATAGAGGTAGGTAGGTAGGTAGATAGATAAATACAGATAGGTAGGTAGGTAGGTAGATAGATAGAGATAGGTAGGTAGGTAGATAGATAGATACAGATAGGTAGGTAGGTAGATAGATAAATACAGATAGGTAGGTAGGTAGATAGATAGATAGAGATAGGTAGGTAGGTAGATTGATAGATACAGATAGGTAGGTAGGTAGATTGATAGATACAGATAGGTAGGTAGGTAGATAGATAGATACAGATAGGTAGGTAGGTAGATAGATAAATACAGATAGGTAGGTAGGTAGATAGATAGATAGAGATAGATAGGTAGGTAGATTGATAGATACAGATAGGTAGGTAGGTAGATTGATAGATACAGATAGGTAGGTAGGTAGGTAGATAGATACAGATAGGTAGGTAGGTAGATTGATAGATACAGATAGGTAGGTAGGTAGGTAGATAGATACAGATAGGTAGGTAGGTAGATAGATAGATAGAGATAGGTAGGTAGGTAGATAGATAAATACAGATAGGTAGGTAGGTAGGTAGATAGATAGAGATAGGTAGGTAGGTAGATAGATAAATACAGATAGGTAGGTAGGTAGGTAGATAGATAGAGATAGGTAGGTAGGTAGATAGATAGATACAGATAGGTAGATAGATAAATACAGATAGGTAGGTAGGTAGATAGATAGATAGAGATAGGTAGGTAGATTGATAGATACAGATAGGTAGGTAGGTAGATTGATAGATACAGATAGGTAGGTAGGTAGATTGATAGATACAGATAGGTAGGTAGGTAGATAGATAGATACAGATAGGTAGGTAGATAGATAGATAGATAGATAGATAGATAGAGATAGGTAGGTAGGTAGATAGATAGAGATAGGTAGGTAGGTAGATAGATAGATAGAGATAGGTAGGTAGGTAGATTGATAGATACAGATAGGTAGGTAGGTAGATTGATAGATACAGATAGGTAGGTAGGTAGATAGATAAATACAGATAGGTAGGTAGGTAGATAGATAGATAGAGATAGGAAGGTAGGTAGGTACATAGATAAATACAGATAGGTAGGTAGGTAGATAGATAGAGATAGGTAGGTAGGTAGATAGATAGATACAGATAGGTAGGTAGGTAGATAGATAGAGATAGGTAGGTAGGTAGATAGATAGATACAGATATGTAGGTAGGTAGATAGATAAATACAGATAGGTAGGTAGGTAGATAGATAGATAGAGATAGGTAGGTATGTAGATTGATAGATACAGATAGGTAGGTAGGTAGATAGATAGATAGAGATAGGTAGGTAGGTAGATAGATAGACATAGGTAGGTAGGTAGATTGATAGATACAGATAGGTAGGTTGGTAGATAGATAGATAGAGATAGGTAGGTAGGTAGATAGATAGACATAGGTAGGTAGGTAGATTGATAGATACAGATAGGTAGGTTGGTAGATAGATAGATACAGATAGGTAGGTAGATAGATAGATAGAAAGAGATAGGTAGGTAGGTAGATAGATAAATACAGATAGGTAGGTAGGTAGGTAGATAGTTAGAGATAGGTGGGTAGGTAGATTGATAGATACAGATAGGTAGGTAGGTAGATAGATAGATACAGATAGGTAGGTAGGTAGGTAGATAGATAGATAGAGATAGGTAGGTATGTAGATAGATAAATACAGATAGGTAGGTAGGTAGGTAGATAGATAGAGATAGGTAGGTAGGTACATAGATAAATACAGATAGGTAGGTAGGTAGGTAGATAGATAGAGATAGGTAGGTAGGTAGATAGATAGATACAGATAGGTAGGTAGGTAGATAGATAAATACAGATAGGTAGGTAGGTAGATAGATAGATAGATAGAGATAGGTAGGTAGGTAGATTGAAAGATACAGATAGGTAGGTAGGTAGATTGATAGATACAGATAGGTAGGTAGGTAGATTGATAGATACAGATAGGTAGGTAGGTAGATAGATAGATACAGATAGGTAGGTAGGTAGATAGATAGAGATAGGTAGGTAGGTAGATAGATAAATACAGATAGGTAGGTAGGTAGGTAGATAGATAGAATTAGGTAGGTAGGTAGATAGATAGATAGAGATAGGTAGGTATGTAGATTGATAGATACAGATAGGTAGGTAGGTAGATTGATAGATACAGATAGGTAGGTAGGTAGGTAGATAGATAGAGATAGGTAGGTAGGTAGATAGATAGATACAGATAGGTAGGTAGGTAGATAGATAGAGATAGGTAGGTAGGTAGATAGATAAATACAGATAGGTAGGTAGGTAGGTAGATAGATAGAGATAGGTAGGTAGGTAGATAGATATATACAGATAGGTAGGTAGGTAGATAGATAGAGATAGGTAGGTAGGTAGATAGATAGATACAGATAGGTAGGTAGGTAGATAGATAAATACAGATAGGTAGGTAGGTATATAGATAGATAGAGATAGGTAGGTAGGTAGATTGATAGATACAGATAGGTAGGTAGGTAGATTGATAGATACAGATAGGTAGGTAGGTAGATTGATAGATACAGATAGGTAGGTAGGTAGATAGATAGATACAGATAGGTAGGTAGATAGATAGATAGATAGATAGATAGATAGATAGATAGATAGATAGATAGATTGATAGAGATAGGTAGGTAGGTAGATAGATAAATACAGATAGGTAGGAAGGTAGGTAGATAGATAGAGATAGGTAGGTAGGTAGATTGATAGATACATATAGGTAGGTAGGTAGATTGATAGATACAGATAGGTAGGTAGATAGATAGATAGATACAGATAGGTAGGTAGGTAGATAGATAGATAGAGGTAGGTAGGTAGGTAGATAGATAAATACAGATAGGTAGGTAGGTAGGTAGATAGATAGAGATAGGTAGGTAGGTAGATAGATAGATACAGATAGGTAGGTAGGTAGATAGATAAATACAGATAGGTAGGTAGGTAGATAGATAGATAGAGATAGGTAGGTAGGTAGATTGATAGATACAGATAGGTAGGTAGGTAGATTGATAGATACAGATAGGTAGGTAGGTAGATAGATAGATACAGATAGGTAGGTAGGTAGATAGATAAATACAGATAGGTAGGTAGGTAGATAGATAGATAGAGATAGATAGGTAGGTAGATTGATAGATACAGATAGGTAGGTAGGTAGATTGATAGATACAGATAGGTAGGTAGGTAGGTAGATAGATACAGATAGGTAGGTAGGTAGATTGATAGATACAGATAGGTAGGTAGGTAGGTAGATAGATACAGATAGGTAGGTAGGTAGATAGATAGATAGAGATAGGTAGGTAGGTAGATAGATAAATACAGATAGGTAGGTAGGTAGGTAGATAGATAGAGATAGGTAGGTAGGTAGATAGATAAATACAGATAGGTAGGTAGGTAGGTAGATAGATAGAGATAGGTAGGTAGGTAGATAGATAGATACAGATAGGTAGATAGATAAATACAGATAGGTAGGTAGGTAGATAGATAGATAGAGATAGGTAGGTAGATTGATAGATACAGATAGGTAGGTAGGTAGATTGATAGATACAGATAGGTAGGTAGGTAGATTGATAGATACAGATAGGTAGGTAGGTAGATAGATAGATACAGATAGGTAGGTAGATAGATAGATAGATAGATAGATAGATAGAGATAGGTAGGTAGGTAGATAGATAGAGATAGGTAGGTAGGTAGATAGATAGATAGAGATAGGTAGGTAGGTAGATTGATAGATACAGATAGGTAGGTAGGTAGATTGATAGATACAGATAGGTAGGTAGGTAGATAGATAAATACAGATAGGTAGGTAGGTAGATAGATAGAGATAGGAAGGTAGGTAGGTACATAGATAAATACAGATAGGTAGGTAGGTAGATAGATAGAGATAGGTAGGTAGGTAGATAGATAGATACAGATAGGTAGGTAGGTAGATAGATAGAGATAGGTAGGTAGGTAGATAGATAGATACAGATATGTAGGTAGGTAGATAGATAAATACAGATAGGTAGGTAGGTAGATAGATAGATAGAGATAGGTAGGTATGTAGATTGATAGATACAGATAGGTAGGTAGGTAGATAGATAGATAGAGATAGGTAGGTAGGTAGATAGATAGACATAGGTAGGTAGGTAGATTGATAGATACAGATAGGTAGGTTGGTAGATAGATAGATAGAGATAGGTAGGTAGGTAGATAGATAGACATAGGTAGGTAGGTAGATTGATAGATACAGATAGGTAGGTTGGTAGATAGATAGATACAGATAGGTAGGTAGATAGATAGATAGAAAGAGATAGGTAGGTAGGTAGATAGATAAATACAGATAGGTAGGTAGGTAGGTAGATAGTTAGAGATAGGTGGGTAGGTAGATTGATAGATACAGATAGGTAGGTAGGTAGATAGATAGATACAGATAGGTAGGTAGGTAGATAGATAGATAGATAGAGATAGGTAGGTAGGTAGATAGATAAATACAGATAGGTAGGTAGGTAGGTAGATAGATAGAGATAGGTAGGTAGGTAGATAGATAAATACAGATAGGTAGGTAGGTAGGTAGATAGATAGAGATAGGTAGGTAGGTAGATAGATAGATACAGATAGGTAGGTAGGTAGATAGATAAATACAGATAGGTAGGTAGGTAGATAGATAGATAGAGATAGGTAGGTCGGTAGATTGATAGATACAGATAGGTAGGTAGGTAGATTGATAGATACAGATAGGTAGGTAGGTAGATTGATAGATACAGATAGGTAGGTAGGTAGATAGATAGATACAGATAGGTAGGTAGGTAGATAGAGATAGGTAGGTAGGTAGATAGATAAATACAGATAGGTAGGTAGGTAGGTAGGTAGATAGAGATAGGTAGGTAGGTAGATAGATAGATAGAGATAGGTAGGTATGTAGATTGATAGATACAGATAGGTAGGTAGGTAGATTGATAGATACAGATAGGTAGGTAGGTAGGTAGATAGATACAGATAGGTAGGTAGGTAGATAGATAGATAGAGATAGGTAGGTAGGTAGATAGATAGACATAGGTAGGTAGGTAGATTGATAGATACAGATAGGTAGGTTGGTAGATAGATAGATACAGATAGGTAGGTAGATAGATAGATAGAAAGAGATAGGTAGGTAGGTAGATAGATAAATACAGATAGGTAGGTAGGTAGGTAGATAGTTAGAGATAGGTGGGTAGGTAGATTGATAGATACAGATAGGTAGGTAGGTAGATAGATAGATACAGATAGGTAGGTAGGTAGATAGATAGATAGATAGAGATAGGTAGGTAGGTAGATAGATAAATACAGATAGGTAGGTAGGTAGGTAGATAGATAGAGATAGGTAGGTAGGTAGATAGATAAATACAGATAGGTAGGTAGGTAGGTAGATAGATAGAGATAGGTAGGTAGGTAGATAGATAGATACAGATAGGTAGGTAGGTAGATAGATAAATACAGATAGGTAGGTACGTAGATAGATAGATAGAGATAGGTAGGTAGGTAGATTGATAGATACAGATAGGTAGGTAGGTAGATTGATAGATACAGATAGGTAGGTAGGTAGATTGATAGATACAGATAGGTAGGTAGGTAGATAGATAGATACAGATAGGTAGGTAGGTAGATAGAGATAGGTAGGTAGGTAGATAGATAAATACAGATAGGTAGGTAGGTAGGTAGGTAGATAGAGATAGGTAGGTAGGTAGATAGATAGATAGAGATAGGTAGGTATGTAGATTGATAGATACAGATAGGTAGGTAGGTAGATTGATAGATACAGATAGGTAGGTAGGTAGGTAGATAGATACAGATAGGTAGGTAGGTAGATTGATAGATACAGATAGGTAGGTAGGTAGATAGATAGATACAGATAGGTAGGTAGGTAGATAGATAGATAGAGATAGGTAGGTAGGTAGATAGATAAATACAGATAGGTAGGTAGGTAGGTAGATAGATAGAGATAGGTAGGTAGGTAGATAGATAAATACAGATAAGTTGGTAGGTAGGTAGATAGATAGAGATAGGTAGGTAGGTAGATAGATAGATACAGATAGGTAGGTAGGTAGATAGATAAATACAGATAGGTAGGTAGGTAGATAGATAGATAGATAGAGATAGGTAGGTAGGTAGATTGATAGATACAGATAGGTAGGTAGGTAGATTGATAGATACAGATAGGTAGGTAGGTAGATTGATAGATACAGATAGGTAGGTAGGTAGATAGATAGATACAGATAGGTAGGTAGGTAGATTGATAGATACAGATAGGTAGGTAGGTAGATTGATAGATACAGATAGGTAGGTAGGTAGGTAGATAGATACAGATAGGTAGGTAGGTAGATTGATAGATACAGATAGGTAGGTAGGTAGATTGATAGATACAGATAGGTAGGTAGGTAGATAGATAGATACAGATAGGTAGGTAGGTAGATAGATAGATACAGATAGGTAGGTAGGTAGATAGATAGATAGAGATAGGTAGGTAGGTAGATAGATAAATACAGATAGGTAGGTAGGTAGATAGATAGAGATAGGTAGGTAGGTAGATAGATAAATACAGATAGGTTGGTTGGTAGGTAGATAGATAGAGATAGGTAGGTAGGTAGATAGATAGATACAGATAGGTAGGTAGGTAGATAGATAAATACAGATAGGTTGGTAGGTAGGTAGATAGATAGAGATAGGTAGGTAGGTAGATAGATAGATACAGATAGGTAGGTAGGTAGATAGATACAGATAGGTAGGTAGGTAGATAGATAGATAGATAGAGATAGGTAGGTAGGTAGATAGATAAATACAGATAGGTTGGTAGGTAGGTAGATAGATAGAGATAGGTAGGTAGGTAGATAGATAGATACAGATAGGTAGGTAGGTAGGTAGATAGATAGATACAGATAGGTAGGTAGGTAGATAGATAGATAGATAGAGATAGGTAGGTAGGTAGATAGATAAATACAGATAGGTAGGTAGGTAGGTAGATAGATAGAGATAGGTAGGTAGGTAGATAGATAAATACAGATAGGTAGGTAGGTAGGTAGATAGATAGAGATAGGTAGGTAGGTAGATAGATAGATACAGATAGGTAGGTAGGTAGATAGATAAATACAGATAGGTAGGTAGGTAGATAGATAGATAGATATAGGTAGGTAGGTAGATTGATAGATACAGATAGGTAGGTAGGTAGATTGATAGATACAGATAGGTAGGTAGGTAGATTGATAGATACAGATAGGTAGGTAGGTAGATAGATAGATACAGATAGGTAGGTAGGTAGATAGAGATAGGTAGGTAGGTAGATAGATAAATACAGATAGGTAGGTAGGTAGGTAGGTAGATAGAGATAGGTAGGTAGGTAGATAGATAGATAGAGATAGGTAGGTATGTAGATTGATAGATACAGATAGGTAGGTAGGTAGATTGATAGATACAGATAGGTAGGTAGGTAGGTAGATAGATACAGATAGGTAGGTAGGTAGATTGATAGATACAGATAGGTAGGTAGGTAGATAGATAGATACAGATAGGTAGGTAGGTAGAAAGATAGATAGAGATAGGTAGGTAGGTAGATAGATAAATACAGATAGGTAGGTAGGTAGGTAGATAGATAGAGATAGGTAGGTAGGTAGATAGATAAATACAGATAGGTTGGTAGGTAGGTAGATAGATAGAGATAGGTAGGTAGGTAGATAGATAGATACAGATAGGTAGGTAGGTAGATAGATAAATACAGATAGGTAGGTAGGTAGATAGATAGATAGATACAGATAGGTAGGTAGGTAGATTGATAGATACAGATAGGTAGGTAGGTAGATTGATAGATACAGATAGGTAGGTAGGTAGATTGATAGATACAGATAGGTAGGTAGGTAGATAGATAGATACAGATAGGTAGGTAGGTAGATTGATAGATACAGATAGGTAGGTAGGTAGATTGATAGATACAGATAGGTAGGTAGGTAGGTAGATAGATACAGAAAGGTAGGTAGGTAGATTGATAGATACAGATAGGTAGGTAGGTAGATTGATAGATACAGATAGGTAGGTAGGTAGATAGATAGATACAGATAGGTAGGTAGGTAGATAGATAGATACAGATAGGTAGGTAGGTAGATAGATAGATAGAGATAGGTAGGTAGGTAGATAGATAAATACAGATAGGTAGGTAGGTAGGTAGATAGATAGAGATAGGTAGGTAGGTAGATAGATAAATACAGATAGGTTGGTAGGTAGGTAGATAGATAGAGATAGGTAGGTAGGTAGATAGATAGATACAGATAGGTAGGTAGGTAGATAGATAAATACAGATAGGTTGGTAGGTAGGTAGATAGATAGAGATAGGTAGGTAGGTAGATAGATAGATACAGATAGGTAGGTAGGTAGATAGATAGATACAGATAGGTAGGTAGGTAGATAGATAGATAGATAGAGATAGGTAGGTATGTAGATAGATAAATACAGATAGGTAGGTAGGTAGGTAGATAGATAGAGATAGGTAGGTAGGTACATAGATAAATACAGATAGGTAGGTAGGTAGGTAGATAGATAGAGATAGGTAGGTAGGTAGATAGATAGATACAGATAGGTAGGTAGGTAGATAGATAAATACAGATAGGTAGGTAGGTAGATAGATAGATAGATAGAGATAGGTAGGTAGGTAGATTGAAAGATACAGATAGGTAGGTAGGTAGATTGATAGATACAGATAGGTAGGTAGGTAGATTGATAGATACAGATAGGTAGGTAGGTAGATAGATAGATACAGATAGGTAGGTAGGTAGATAGATAGAGATAGGTAGGTAGGTAGATAGATAAATACAGATAGGTAGGTAGGTAGGTAGATAGATAGAATTAGGTAGGTAGGTAGATAGATAGATAGAGATAGGTAGGTATGTAGATTGATAGATACAGATAGGTAGGTAGGTAGATTGATAGATACAGATAGGTAGGTAGGTAGGTAGATAGATAGAGATAGGTAGGTAGGTAGATAGATAGATACAGATAGGTAGGTAGGTAGATAGATAGAGATAGGTAGGTAGGTAGATAGATAAATACAGATAGGTAGGTAGGTAGGTAGATAGATAGAGATAGGTAGGTAGGTAGATAGATATATACAGATAGGTAGGTAGGTAGATAGATAGAGATAGGTAGGTAGGTAGATAGATAGATACAGATAGGTAGGTAGGTAGATAGATAAATACAGATAGGTAGGTAGGTATATAGATAGATAGAGATAGGTAGGTAGGTAGATTGATAGATACAGATAGGTAGGTAGGTAGATTGATAGATACAGATAGGTAGGTAGGTAGATTGATAGATACAGATAGGTAGGTAGGTAGATAGATAGATACAGATAGGTAGGTAGATAGATAGATAGATAGATAGATAGATAGATAGATAGATAGATAGATAGATAGATAGATAGATAGATAGATAGATTGATAGAGATAGGTAGGTAGGTAGATAGATAAATACAGATAGGTAGGAAGGTAGGTAGATAGATAGAGATAGGTAGGTAGGTAGATTGATAGATACATATAGGTAGGTAGGTAGATTGATAGATACAGATAGGTAGGTAGATAGATAGATAGATACAGATAGGTAGGTAGGTAGATAGATAGATAGAGGTAGGTAGGTAGGTAGATAGATAAATACAGATAGGTAGGTAGGTAGGTAGATAGATAGAGATAGGTAGGTAGGTAGATAGATAGATACAGATAGGTAGGTAGGTAGATAGATAAATACAGATAGGTAGGTAGGTAGATAGATAGATAGAGATAGGTAGGTAGGTAGATTGATAGATACAGATAGGTAGGTAGGTAGATTGATAGATACAGATAGGTAGGTAGGTAGATAGATAGATACAGATAGGTAGGTAGGTAGATAGATAAATACAGATAGGTAGGTAGGTAGATAGATAGATAGAGATAGATAGGTAGGTAGATTGATAGATACAGATAGGTAGGTAGGTAGATTGATAGATACAGATAGGTAGGTAGGTAGGTAGATAGATACAGATAGGTAGGTAGGTAGATTGATAGATACAGATAGGTAGGTAGGTAGGTAGATAGATACAGATAGGTAGGTAGGTAGATAGATAGATAGAGATAGGTAGGTAGGTAGATAGATAAATACAGATAGGTAGGTAGGTAGGTAGATAGATAGAGATAGGTAGGTAGGTAGATAGATAAATACAGATAGGTAGGTAGGTAGGTAGATAGATAGAGATAGGTAGGTAGGTAGATAGATAGATACAGATAGGTAGATAGATAAATACAGATAGGTAGGTAGGTAGATAGATAGATAGAGATAGGTAGGTAGATTGATAGATACAGATAGGTAGGTAGGTAGATTGATAGATACAGATAGGTAGGTAGGTAGATTGATAGATACAGATAGGTAGGTAGGTAGATAGATAGATACAGATAGGTAGGTAGATAGATAGATAGATAGATAGATAGATAGAGATAGGTAGGTAGGTAGATAGATAGAGATAGGTAGGTAGGTAGATAGATAGATAGAGATAGGTAGGTAGGTAGATTGATAGATACAGATAGGTAGGTAGGTAGATTGATAGATACAGATAGGTAGGTAGGTAGATAGATAAATACAGATAGGTAGGTAGGTAGATAGATAGATAGAGATAGGAAGGTAGGTAGGTACATAGATAAATACAGATAGGTAGGTAGGTAGATAGATAGAGATAGGTAGGTAGGTAGATAGATAGATACAGATAGGTAGGTAGGTAGATAGATAGAGATAGGTAGGTAGGTAGATAGATAGATACAGATATGTAGGTAGGTAGATAGATAAATACAGATAGGTAGGTAGGTAGATAGATAGATAGAGATAGGTAGGTATGTAGATTGATAGATACAGATAGGTAGGTAGGTAGATAGATAGATAGAGATAGGTAGGTAGGTAGATAGATAGACATAGTTAGGTAGGTAGATTGATAGATACAGATAGGTAGGTTGGTAGATAGATAGATAGAGATAGGTAGGTAGGTAGATAGATAGACATAGGTAGGTAGGTAGATTGATAGATACAGATAGGTAGGTTGGTAGATAGATAGATACAGATAGGTAGGTAGATAGATAGATAGAAAGAGATAGGTAGGTAGGTAGATAGATAAATACAGATAGGTAGGTAGGTAGGTAGATAGTTAGAGATAGGTGGGTAGGTAGATTGATAGATACAGATAGGTAGGTAGGTAGATAGATAGATACAGATAGGTAGGTAGGTAGATAGATAGATAGATAGAGATAGGTAGGTAGGTAGATAGATAAATACAGATAGGTAGGTAGGTAGGTAGATAGATAGAGATAGGTAGGTAGGTAGATAGATAAATACAGATAGGTAGGTAGGTAGGTAGATAGATAGAGATAGGTAGGTAGGTAGATAGATAGATACAGATAGGTAGGTAGGTAGATAGATAAATACAGATAGGTAGGTAGGTAGATAGATAGATAGAGATAGGTAGGTCGGTAGATTGATAGATACAGATAGGTAGGTAGGTAGATTGATAGATACAGATAGGTAGGTAGGTAGATTGATAGATACAGATAGGTAGGTAGGTAGATAGATAGATACAGATAGGTAGGTAGGTAGATAGAGATAGGTAGGTAGGTAGATAGATAAATACAGATAGGTAGGTAGGTAGGTAGGTAGATAGAGATAGGTAGGTAGGTAGATAGATAGATAGAGATAGGTAGGTATGTAGATTGATAGATACAGATAGGTAGGTAGGTAGATTGATAGATACAGATAGGTAGGTAGGTAGGTAGATAGATACAGATAGGTAGGTAGGTAGATAGATAGATAGAGATAGGTAGGTAGGTAGATAGATAGACATAGGTAGGTAGGTAGATTGATAGATACAGATAGGTAGGTTGGTAGATAGATAGATACAGATAGGTAGGTAGATAGATAGATAGAAAGAGATAGGTAGGTAGGTAGATAGATAAATACAGATAGGTAGGTAGGTAGGTAGATAGTTAGAGATAGGTGGGTAGGTAGATTGATAGATACAGATAGGTAGGTAGGTAGATAGATAGATACAGATAGGTAGGTAGGTAGATAGATAGATAGATAGAGATAGGTAGGTAGGTAGATAGATAAATACAGATAGGTAGGTAGGTAGGTAGATAGATAGAGATAGGTAGGTAGGTAGATAGATAAATACAGATAGGTAGGTAGGTAGGTAGATAGATAGAGATAGGTAGGTAGGTAGATAGATAGATACAGATAGGTAGGTAGGTAGATAGATAAATACAGATAGGTAGGTACGTAGATAGATAGATAGAGATAGGTAGGTAGGTAGATTGATAGATACAGATAGGTAGGTAGGTAGATTGATAGATACAGATAGGTAGGTAGGTAGATTGATAGATACAGATAGGTAGGTAGGTAGATAGATAGATACAGATAGGTAGGTAGGTAGATAGAGATAGGTAGGTAGGTAGATAGATAAATACAGATAGGTAGGTAGGTAGGTAGGTAGATAGAGATAGGTAGGTAGGTAGATAGATAGATAGAGATAGGTAGGTATGTAGATTGATAGATACAGATAGGTAGGTAGGTAGATTGATAGATACAGATAGGTAGGTAGGTAGGTAGATAGATACAGATAGGTAGGTAGGTAGATTGATAGATACAGATAGGTAGGTAGGTAGATAGATAGATACAGATAGGTAGGTAGGTAGATAGATAGATAGAGATAGGTAGGTAGGTAGATAGATAAATACAGATAGGTAGGTAGGTAGGTAGATAGATAGAGATAGGTAGGTAGGTAGATAGATAAATACAGATAAGTTGGTAGGTAGGTAGATAGATAGAGATAGGTAGGTAGGTAGATAGATAGATACAGATAGGTAGGTAGGTAGATAGATAAATACAGATAGGTAGGTAGGTAGATAGATAGATAGATAGAGATAGGTAGGTAGGTAGATTGATAGATACAGATAGGTAGGTAGGTAGATTGATAGATACAGATAGGTAGGTAGGTAGATTGATAGATACAGATAGGTAGGTAGGTAGATAGATAGATACAGATAGGTAGGTAGGTAGATTGATAGATACAGATAGGTAGGTAGGTAGATTGATAGATACAGATAGGTAGGTAGGTAGGTAGATAGATACAGATAGGTAGGTAGGTAGATTGATAGATACAGATAGGTAGGTAGGTAGATTGATAGATACAGATAGGTAGGTAGGTAGATAGATAGATACAGATAGGTAGGTAGGTAGATAGATAGATACAGATAGGTAGGTAGGTAGATAGATAGATAGAGATAGGTAGGTAGGTAGATAGATAAATACAGATAGGTAGGTAGGTAGATAGATAGAGATAGGTAGGTAGGTAGATAGATAAATACAGATAGGTTGGTTGGTAGGTAGATAGATAGAGATAGGTAGGTAGGTAGATAGATAGATACAGATAGGTAGGTAGGTAGATAGATAAATACAGATAGGTTGGTAGGTAGGTAGATAGATAGAGATAGGTAGGTAGGTAGATAGATAGATACAGATAGGTAGGTAGGTAGATAGATACAGATAGGTAGGTAGGTAGATAGATAGATAGATAGAGATAGGTAGGTAGGTAGATAGATAAATACAGATAGGTTGGTAGGTAGGTAGATAGATAGAGATAGGTAGGTAGGTAGATAGATAGATACAGATAGGTAGGTAGGTAGGTAGATAGATAGATACAGATAGGTAGGTAGGTAGATAGATAGATAGATAGAGATAGGTAGGTAGGTAGATAGATAAATACAGATAGGTAGGTAGGTAGGTAGATAGATAGAGATAGGTAGGTAGGTAGATAGATAAATACAGATAGGTAGGTAGGTAGGTAGATAGATAGAGATAGGTAGGTAGGTAGATAGATAGATACAGATAGGTAGGTAGGTAGATAGATAAATACAGATAGGTAGGTAGGTAGATAGATAGATAGATATAGGTAGGTAGGTAGATTGATAGATACAGATAGGTAGGTAGGTAGATTGATAGATACAGATAGGTAGGTAGGTAGATTGATAGATACAGATAGGTAGGTAGGTAGATAGATAGATACAGATAGGTAGGTAGGTAGATAGAGATAGGTAGGTAGGTAGATAGATAAATACAGATAGGTAGATAGGTAGGTAGATAGATAGAGATAGGTAGGTAGGTAGATAGATAGATAGAGATAGGTAGGTATGTAGATTGATAGATACAGATAGGTAGGTAGGTAGATTGATAGATACAGATAGGTAGGTAGGTAGGTAGATAGATACAGATAGGTAGGTAGGTAGATTGATAGATACAGATAGGTAGGTAGGTAGATAGATAGATACAGATAGGTAGGTAGGTAGAAAGATAGATAGAGATAGGTAGGTAGGTAGATAGATAAATACAGATAGGTAGGTAGGTAGGTAGATAGATAGAGATAGGTAGGTAGGTAGATAGATAAATACAGATAGGTTGGTAGGTAGGTAGATAGATAGAGATAGGTAGGTAGGTAGATAGATAGATACAGATAGGTAGGTAGGTAGATAGATAAATACAGATAGGTAGGTAGGTAGATAGATAGATAGATACAGATAGGTAGGTAGGTAGATTGATAGATACAGATAGGTAGGTAGGTAGATTGATAGATACAGATAGGTAGGTAGGTAGATTGATAGATACAGATAGGTAGGTAGGTAGATAGATAGATACAGATAGGTAGGTAGGTAGATTGATAGATACAGATAGGTAGGTAGGTAGATTGATAGATACAGATAGGTAGGTAGGTAGGTAGATAGATACAGAAAGGTAGGTAGGTAGATTGATAGATACAGATAGGTAGGTAGGTAGATTGATAGATACAGATAGGTAGGTAGGTAGATAGATAGATACAGATAGGTAGGTAGGTAGATAGATAGATACAGATAGGTAGGTAGGTAGATAGATAGATAGAGATAGGTAGGTAGGTAGATAGATAAATACAGATAGGTAGGTAGGTAGGTAGATAGATAGAGATAGGTAGGTAGGTAGATAGATAAATACAGATAGGTTGGTAGGTAGGTAGATAGATAGAGATAGGTAGGTAGGTAGATAGATAGATACAGATAGGTAGGTAGGTAGATAGATAAATACAGATAGGTTGGTAGGTAGGTAGATAGATAGAGATAGGTAGGTAGGTAGATAGATAGATACAGATAGGTAGGTAGGTAGATAGATAGATACAGATAGGTAGGTAGGTAGATAGATAGATAGATAGAGATAGGTAGGTAGGTAGATAGATAAATACAGATAGGTTGGTAAGTAGGTAGATAGATAGAGATAGGTAGGTAGGTAGATAGATAGATACAGATAGGTAGGTAGGTAGATAGATAGATACAGATAGGTAGGTAGGTAGATAGATAGATAGATAGAGATAGGTAGGTAGGTAGATAGATAAATACAGATAGGTAGGTAGGTAGGTAGATAGATAGAGATAGGTAGGTAGGTAGATAGATAAATACAGATAGGTAGGTAGGTAGGTAGATAGATAGAGATAGGTAGGTAGGTAGATAGATAGATACAGATAGGTAGGTAGGTAGATAGATAAATACAGATAGGTAGGTAGGTAGATAGATAGAGATAGGTAGGTAGGTAGATTGATAGATACAGATAGGTAGGTAGGTAGATTGATAGATACAGATAGGTAGGTAGGTAGATTGATAGATACAGATAGGTAGGTAGGTAGATAGATAGATACAGATAGGTAGGTAGGTAGATAGAGATAGGTAGGTAGGTATATAGATAAATACAGATAGGTAGGTAGGTAGGTAGATAGATAGAGATAGGTAGGTAGGTAGATAGATAGATAGAGATAGGTAGGTATGTAGATTGATAGATACAGATAGGTAGGTAGATAGATTGATAGATACAGATAGGTAGGTAGGTAGGTAGATAGATACAGATAGGTAGGTAGGTAGATTGATAGATACAGATAGGTAGGTAGGTAGATAGATAGATACAGATAGGTAGGTAGGTAGATAGATAGATAGAGATAGGTAGGTAGGTAGATAGATAAATACAGATAGGTAGGTAGGTAGGTAGATAGATAGAGATAGGTAGGTAGGTAGATAGATAAATACAGATAGGTTGGTAGGTAGGTAGATAGATAGAGATAGGTAGGTCGGTAGATAGATAGATACAGATAGGTAGGTAGGTAGATAGATAAATACAGATAGGTAGGTAGGTAGATAGATAGATAGAGATAGGTAGGTAGGTAGATTGATAGATACAGATAGGTAGGTAGGTAGATTGATAGATACAGATAGGTAGGTAGGTAGATAGATAGATACAGATAGGTATTTAGGTAGATTGATAGATACAGATAGGTAGGTAGGTAGATTGATAGATACAGATAGGTAGGTAGGTAGGTAGATAGATACAGATAGGTAGGTAGGTAGATTGATAGATACAGATAGGTAGGTAGGTAGATAGATAGATACAGATAGGTAGGTAGGTAGATAGATAGATACAGATAGGTAGGTAGGTAGATAGATAGATAGAGATAGGTAGGTAGGTAGATAGATAAATACAGATAGGTAGGTAGGTAGGTAGATAGAGATAGGTAGGTAGGTAGATAGATAAAAACAGATAGGTAGGTAGGTAGGTAGATAGAAAGAGATAGGTAGGTAGGTAGATAGATAGATACAGATAGGTAGGTAGGTAGATAGATAAATACAGATAGGTAGGTAGGTAGGTAGATAGATACAGATAGGTAGGTAGGTAGATTGATAGATACAGATAGGTAGGTAGGTAGATAGATAGATACAGATAGGTAGGTAGGTAGATAGATAGATAGAGATAGGTAGTTAGGTAGATAGATAAATACAGATAGGTAGGTAGGTAGGTAGATAGATAGAGATAGGTAGGTAGGTAGATAGATAGATACAGATAGGTTTGTAGATAGATAGATAGATAGATAGATAGATAGATAGATAGATAGATAGATAGATAGGTAGGTAGATAGATAAATACAGATAGGTAGGAAGGTAGGTAGATAGATAGAGATAGGTAGGTAGGTAGATAGATAAATACAGATCGGTAGGTAGGTAGGTAGATAGATAGAGATAGGTAGGTAGGTAGATAGATAGATACAGATAGGTAGGTAGGTAGATAGATATATACAGATAGGTAGGTAGGTGGATAGATAGAGATAGGTAGGTAGGTAGATAGATAGATACAGATAGGTAGGTAGGTAGATAGATAAATACAGATAGGTAGGTAGGTAGATAGATAGATAGAGATAGGTAGGTACGTAGATTGATAGATACAGATAGGTAGGTAGGTAGATTGATAGATACAGATAGGTAGGTAGGTAGATTGATAGATACAGATAGGTAGGTAGGTAGATAGATATATACAGATAGGTAGGTAGATAGATAGATAGATAGATAGATAGATAGATAGATAGATAGATAGATAGATAGATAGATAGATAGATAGATTGATAGAGATAGGTAGGTAGGTAGATAGATAAATACAGATAGGTAGGAAGGTAGGTAGATAGATAGATAGAGATAGGTAGGTAGGTAGATTGATAGATACATATAGGTAGGTAGGTAGATTGATAGATACAGATAGGTAGGTAGGTAGATTGATAGATACAGATAGGTAGGTAGGTAGATTGATAGATACAGATAGATAGGTAGGTAGATAGATAGATACAGATAGGTAGGTAGGTAGATAGATAGATAGAGGTAGGTAGGTAGGTAGATAGATAAATACAGATAGGTAGGTAGGTAGGTAGATAGATAGAGATAGGTAGGTAGGTAGATAGATAGATACAGATAGGTAGGTAGGTAGATAGATAAATACAGATAGGTAGGTAGGTAGATAGATAGATAGAGATAGGTAGGTAGGTAGATTGATAGATACAGATAGGTAGGTAGGTAGATTGATAGATACAGATAGGTAGGTAGGTAGATTGATAGATACAGATAGGTAGGTAGGTAGATAGATAGATACAGATAGGTAGGTAGGTAGATAGATAGATAGAGGTAGGTAGGTAGGTAGATAGATAAATACAGATAGGTAGGTAGGTAGGTAGATAGATAGAGATAGGTAGGTAGGTAGATAGATAGATACAGATAGGTAGGTAGGTAGATAGATAAATACAGATAGGTAGGTAGGTAGATAGATAGATAGAGATAGGTAGGTAGGTAGATTGATAGATACAGATAGGTAGGTAGGTAGATTGATAGATACAGATAGGTAGGTAGGTAGATTGATAGATACAGATAGGTAGGTAGGTAGATAGATAGATACAGATAGGTTGGTAGGTAGATATATAAATACAGATAGGTAGGTAGGTAGATAGATAGATAGAGATAGATAGGTAGGTAGATTGATAGATACAGATAGGTAGGTAGGTAGATTGATAGATACAGATAGGTAGGTAGGTAGGTAGATAGATACAGATAGGTAGGTAGGTAGATTGATAGATACAGATAGGTAGGTAGGTAGATAGATAGATACAGATAGGTAGGTAGGTAGATAGATAGATAGAGATAGGTAGGTAGGTAGATAGATAAATACAGATAGGTAGGTAGGTAGGTAGATAGATAGAGATAGGTAGGTAGGTAGATAGATAGATACAGATAGGTAGGTAGGTAGATAGATAGAGATAGGTAGGTAGGTAGATAGATAGATAGAGATAGGTAGGTATGTAGATTGATAAATACAGATAGGTAGGTAGGTAGATAGATAGATACAGATAGGTAGGTAGGTAGGTAGATAGATACAGATAGGTAGGTAGGTAGCTAGATAAATACAGATAGGTAGGTAGGTAGATAGATAGATAGAGATAGGTAGGTAGGTAGATAGATAGATAGAGATAGGTAGGTAGGTAGATAGATAAATACAGATAGGTAGGTAGGTAGATAGATAGATAGAGATAGGTAGGTAGGTAGATTGATAGATACAGATAGGTAGGTAGGTAGATTGATAGATACAGATAGGTAGGTAGGTAGATAGATAGATAGAGATAGGTAGGTAGGTAGATAGATAGAGATAGGTAGGTAGGTAGGTAGGTAGATAGATAGAGATAGGTAGGTAGGTACATAGATAAATACAGATAGGTAGGTAGGTAGGTAGATAGATAGAGATAGGTAGGTAGGTAGATAGATAGATACAGATAGGTAGGTAGGTAGATAGATAAATACAGATAGGTAGGTAGGTAGATAGATAGATAGATAGAGATAGGTAGGTAGGTAGATTGAAAGATACAGATAGGTAGGTAGGTAGATTGATAGATACAGATAGGTAGGTAGGTAGATTGATAGATACAGATAGGTAGGTAGGTAGATAGATAGATACAGATAGGTAGGTAGGTAGATAGATAGAGATAGGTAGGTAGGTAGATAGATAAATAGAGATAGGTAGGTAGGTAGGTAGATAGATAGAATTAGGTAGGTAGGTAGATAGATAGATAGAGATAGGTAGGTATGTAGATTGATAGATACAGATAGGTAGGTAGGTAGATAGATAGATAGAGATAGGTAGGTAGGTAGATAGATAGACATAGGTAGGTAGGTAGATTGATAGATACAGATAGGTAGGTAGGTAGATAGATAGATACAGATAGGTAGGTAGATAGATAGATAGATAGAGATGGGTAGTTAGGTAGATAGATAAATACAGATAGGTAGGTAGGTAGGTAGATAGATACAGATAGGTAGGTAGGTAGATAGATAGATAGAGATAGGTAGGTATGTAGATTGATAGATACAGATAGGTAGGTAGGTAGATTGATAGATACAGATAGGTAGGTAGGTAGGTAGATAGATACAGATAGGTAGGTAGGTAGATTGATAGATACAGATAGGTAGGTAGGTAGATAGATAGATACAGATAGGTAGGTAGGTAGATAGATAGATAGAGATAGGTAGGTAGGTAGATAGATAAATACAGATAGGTAGGTAGGTAGGTAGATAGATAGAGATAGGTAGGTAGGTAGATAGATAAATACAGATAGGTAGGTAGGTAGGTAGATAGATAGAGATAGGTAGGTAGGTAGATAGATAGATAAAGATAGGTAGGTAGGTAGATAGATAAATACAGATAGGTAGGTAGGTAGATAGATAGATAGAGATAGGTAGGTAGATTGATAGATACAGATAGGTAGGTAGGTAGATTGATAGATACAGATAGGTAGGTAGGTAGATTGATAGATACAGATAGGTAGGTAGGTAGATTGATAGATACAGATAGGTAGGTAGGTAGATAGATAGATAGAGATAGGTAGGTAGGTAGATAGATAGACATAGGTAGGTAGGTAGATTGATAGATACAGATAGGTAGGTAGGTAGATAGATAGATACAGATAGGTAGGTAGATAGATAGATAGATAGAGATGGGTAGTTAGGTAGATAGATAAATACAGATAGGTAGGTAGGTAGGTAGATAGATACAGATAGGTAGGTAGGTAGATAGATAGATAGAGATAGGTAGGTAGGTAGATTGATAGATACAGATAGGTAGGTAGGTAGATTGATAGATACAGATAGGTAGGTAGGTAGATAGATAGATACAGATAGGTAGGTAGATAGATAGATAGATAGATAGATAGATAGATAGATAGATAGATAGATAGATAGATAGATAGATAGATAGAGATAGGTAGGTAGGTAGGTAGATAGATAAATACAGATAGGTAGGTAGGTAGGTAGATAGATAGAGATAGGTAGGTAGGTAGATAGATAGATACAGATAGGTAGGTAGGTAGATAGATAGATACAGATAGGTAGGTAGAAAGATAGATAGATAGATAGATAGATAGATAGATAGATAGATAGATAGATAGATAGATAGATAGATAGAGATAGGTAGGTAGGTAGATAGATAAATCAGATAGGTAGGAAGGTAGGTAGATAGATAGAGATAGGTAGGTAGGTAGATAGATAAATACAGATGGGTAGGTAGGTAGGTAGATAGATAGAGATAGGTAGGTAGGTAGATAGATAAATACAGATAGGTAGGTAGGTAGGTAGATAGATAGATACAGATAGGTAGGTAGATAGATAGATAGATAGAATTTAGATAGATAGATAGATAGATAGATAGATAGATAGATAGATAGAAAGATAGAGATAGGTAGGTAGGTAGATAGATAAATACAGATAGGTAGGAAGGTAGGTAGATAGATAGAGATAGGTAGGTAGGTAGATAGATAGATAGAGATTGGTAGGTAGGTAGATTGATAGATACAGATAGGTAGGTAGGTAGATTGATAGATACAGATAGGTAGGTAGGTAGATTGATAGATACAGATAGGTAGGTAGGTAGATAGATAGATACAGATAGGTAGGTAGGTAGATAGATAGATAGAGATAGGTAGGTAGGTAGATAGATAAATACAGATAGGTAGGTAGGTAGGTAGATAGATAGAGATAGGTAGGTAGGTAGATAGATAAATACAGATAGGTAGGTAGGTAGATAGATAGAGATTGGTAGGTAGGTAGATAGATAGATACAGATAGGTAGGTAGGTAGATAGATAGATACAGATAGGTAGGTAGGTAGATAGATAGATACAGATAGGTAGGTAGATAGATAGATAGATAGAAAGATAGATAGATAGATAGATAGATAGATAGATAGATAGATAGATAGATAGAGATAGGTAGGTAGGTAGATAGATAAATACAGATAGGTAGGTAGGTAGGTAGATAGAGATAGGTAGGTAGGTAGATAGATAAAAACAGATAGGTAGGTAGGTAGATTGATAGATACAGATAGGTAGGTAGGTAGATAGATAGATACAGATAGGTAGGTAGGTAGGTAGATAAATACAGATAGGTAGGTAGGTAGGTAGATAGATAGAGATAGGTAGGTAGGAAGATAGATAGATAGAGATAGGTAGGTATGTAGATTGATATATACAGATAGGTAGGTAGGTAGATTGATAGATACAGATAGGTAGGTAGGTAGGTAGATAGATACAGATAGGTAGGTAGGTAGATTGATAGATACAGATAGGTAGGTAGGTAGATAGATAGATACAGATAGGTAGGTAGGTAGATAGATAGATAGAGATAGGTAGGTAGGTAGATAGATAAATACAGATAGGTAGGTAGGTAGGTAGATAGATAGAGATAGGTAGGTAGGTACATAGATAAATACAGATAGGTAGGTAGGTAGGTAGATAGATAGAGATAGTTAGGTAGGTAGATAGATAGATACAGATAGGTAGGTATGTAGATTGATATATACAGATAGGTAGGTAGGTAGATTGATAGATAGAGATAGGTAGGTAGGTAGATTGATAGATACAGATAGGTAGGTAGGTAGATTGATAGATACAGATAGGTAGGTAGGTAGATTGATAGATACAGATAGGTAGGTAGGTAGATAGATAGATACAGATAGGTAGGTAGGTAGGTAGATAAATACAGATAGGTAGGTAGGTAGGTAGATAGATAGAGATAGGTAGGTAGGAAGATAGATAGATAGAGATAGGTAGGTATGTAGATTGATATATACAGATAGGTAGGTAGGTAGATTGATAGATACAGATAGGTAGGTAGGTAGGTAGATAGATACAGATAGGTAGGTAGGTAGATTGATAGATACAGATAGGTAGGTAGGTAGATAGATAGATACAGATAGGTAGGTAGGTAGATAGATAGATAGAGATAGGTAGGTAGGTAGATAGATAAATACAGATAGGTAGGTAGGTAGGTAGATAGATAGAGATAGGTAGGTAGGTACATAGATAAATACAGATAGGTAGGTAGGTAGGTAGATAGATAGAGATAGGTAGGTAGGTAGATAGATAGATACAGATAGGTAGGTAGGTAGATAGATAGATAGAGATAGGTAGGTAGGTAGATAGATAAATACAGATAGGTAGGTAGGTAGGTAGATAGAGATAGGTAGGTAGGTAGATAGATAAATACAGATAGGTAGGTAGGTAGATAGATAGAGATAGGTAGGTAGGTAGATAGATAGGTACAGATAGGTAGGTAGGTAGATAGATAAATACAGATAGGTAGGTAGGTAGATAGATAGATAGAGATAGGTAGGTAGGTAGATTGATAGATACAGATAGGTAGGTAGGTAGATTGATAGATACAGATAGGTAGGTAGGTAGATTGATAGATACAGATAGGTAGGTAGGTAGATAGATAGATACAGATAGGTAGGTAGGTAGGTAGATAAATACAGATAGGTAGGTAGGTAGGTAGATAGATAGAGATAGGTAGGTAGGAAGATAGATAGATAGAGATAGGTAGGTATGTAGATTGATATATACAGATAGATAGGTAGGTAGATTGATAGATACAGATAGGTAGGTAGGTAGGTAGGTAGATAGATACAGATAGGTAGGTAGGTAGATTGATAGATACAGATAGGTAGGTAGGTAGATAGATAGATACAGATAGGTAGGTAGGTAGATAGATAGATAGAGATAGGTAGGTAGGTAGATAGATAAATACAGATAGGTAGGTAGGTAGGTAGATAGATAGAGATAGGTAGGTAGGTACATAGATAAATACAGATAGGTAGGTAGGTAGGTAGATAGATAGAGATAGGTAGGTAGGTAGATAGATAGATACAGATAGGTAGGTAGGTAGATAGATAAATACAGATAGGTAGGTAGGTAGATAGATAGATAGAGATAGGTAGGTAGGTAGATTGATAGATACAGTAGGTAGGTAGGTAGGTAGATTGATAGATACAGATAGGTAGGTAGGTAGATAGATAGATACAGATAGGTAGGTAGATAGATAGATAGATAGATAGATAGATAGATAGATAGATAGATAGATAGAGATAGGTAGGTAGGTAGATAGATAAATACAGATAGGTAGGAAGGTAGGTAGATAGATACAGATAGGTAGGTAGGTAGATAGATAAATACAGATAGGTAGGTAGGTAGATTGATAGATACAGATAGGTAGGTAGGTAGATAGATAAATACAGATAGGTAGGTAGGTAGATAGATAGATAGAGATAGGTAGGTAGGTACATAGATAAATACAGATAGGTAGGTAGGTAGATAGATAGAGATAGGTAGGTAGGTAGATAGATAGATAGAGATAGGTAGGTAGGTAGATTGATAGATACAGATAGGTAGGTAGGTAGATTGATAGATACAGATAGGTAGGTAGGTAGATTGATAGAAACAGATAGGTAGGTAGGTAGATAGATAAATACAGATAGGTAGGAAGGTAGGTAGATAGATAGAGATAGGTAGGTAGGTAGATAGATAAATACAGATAGGTAGGTAGGTAGGTAGATAGATAGAGATAGGTAGGTAGGTAGATTGATAGATACAGATAGGTAGGTAGGTAGATTGATAGATACAGATAGGTAGGTAGGTAGATAGATAGATACAGATAGGTAGGTAGGTAGGTAGATAGATAGAGATAGGTAGGTAGGTAGATAGATAGATACAGATAGGTAGGTAGGTAGATAGATAGAGATAGGTAGGTAGGTAGATAGATAGATACAGATAGGTAGGTAGGTAGATAGATAGAGATAGGTAGGTAGGTAATTAGATAAATACAGATAGGAAGGTAGGTAGGTAGATAGATAGATACAGATAGGTAGGTAGGTAGATAGATAGATAGAGATAGGTAGGTAGGTAGATTGATAGATACAGATAGGTAGGTAGGTAGATTGATAGATACAGATAGGTAGGTAGGTAGATAGATAGATACAGATAGGTAGGTAGGTAGGTAGATAGATAGAGATAGGTAGGTAGGTAGATAGATAGATACAGATAGGTAGGTAGGTAGATAGATAGAGATAGGTAGGTAGGTAGATAGATAGATACAGATAGGTAGGTAGGTAGATAGATAAATACAGATAGGTAGGTAGGTAGATAGATAGATCGAGATAGGTAGGTAGGTAGATAGATAGATACAGATAGGTAGGTAGGTAGATAGATAGATACAGATAGGTTTGTAGATAGATAGATAGATAGATAGATAGATAGATAGATAGATAGATAGATAGATAGATAGAGATAGGTAGGTAGGTAGATAGATAAATACAGATAGGTAGGAAGGTAGGTAGATAGATAGAGATAGGTAGGTAGGTAGATAGATAAATACAGATAGGTAGGTAGGTAGGTAGATAGATAGAGATAGGTAGGTAGGTAGATAGATAGATACAGAAAGGTAGGTAGGTAGATAGATAGAGATAGGTAGGTAGGTAGATAGATAAATACAGATAGGAAGGTAGGTAGGTAGATAGATAGAGATAGGTAGGTAGGTAGATAGATATATACAGATAGGTAGGTAGGTAGATAGATAGAGATAGGTAGGTAGGTAGATAGATAGATACAGATAGGTAGGTAGGTAGATAGATAAATACAGATAGGTAGGTAGGTAGATAGATAGATAGAGATAGGTAGGTATGTAGATTGATAGATACAGATAGGTAGGTAGGTAAGGTAGATTGATAGATACAGATAGGTAGGTAGGTAGATTGATAGATACAGATAGGTAGGTAGATAGATAGATAGATAGATAGATAGATAGATAGATAGATAGATAGATAGATAGATAGATTGATAGAGATAGGTAGGTAGGTAGATAGATAAATACAGATAGGTAGGAAGGTAGGTAGATAGATAGAGATAGGTAGGTAGGTAGATAGATAGATAGAGATAGGTAGGTAGGTAGATTGATAGATACATATAGGTAGGTAGGTAGATTGATAGATACAGATAGGTAGGTAGATAGATAGATAGATACAGATAGGTAGGTAGGTAGATAGATAGATAGAGATAGGTAGGTAGGTAGATAGATAAATACAGATAGGTAGGTAGGTAGGTAGGTAGATAGATAGAGATAGGTAGGTAGGTAGATAGATAGAGATAGGTAGGTAGGTAGATTGATAGATACAGATAGGTAGGTAGGTAGATTGATAGATACAGATAGGTAGGTAGGTAGATAGATAGAGATAGGTAGGTAGGTAGATAGTTAGATACAGATAGGTAGGTAGGTAGATAGATAAATACAGATAGGTAGGTAGGTAGATAGATAGAGATAGGTAGGTAGGTAGATAGATAGATACAGATAGGTAGGTAGGTAGATAGATAGAGATAGGTAGGTAGGTAGATAGATAGATACAGATAGGTAGGTAGGTAGATAGATAAATACAGATAGGTAGGTAGGTAGATAGATAGATAGAGATAGGTCGGTATGTAGATTGATAGATACAGATAGGTAGGTAGGTAGATTGATAGATACAGATAGGTAGGTAGGTAGATTGATAGATACAGATAGGTAGGTAGGTAGATAGATAGATAGAGATAGGTAGGTAGGTAGATAGATAGACCTAGGTAGGTAGGTAGATTGATAGATACAGATAGGTAGGTAGATAGATAGATAGATAGATAGATAGATAGATAGATAGATAGATAGATAGATAGATAGATAGATAGAGATAGGTAGGTAGGTAGATAGATAAATACAGATAGGTAGGTAGGTAGGTAGATAGATAGAGATAGGTAGGTAGGTAGATTGATAGATACAGATAGGTAGGTAGGTAGATTGATAGATACAGATAGGTAGGTAGGTAGATAGATAGATACAGATAGGTAGGTAGGTAGATAGATAGATAGAGATAGGTAGGTAGGTAGATTGATAGATACAGATAGGTAGGTAGGTAGATTGATAGATACAGATAGGTAGGTAGGTAGATAGATAGATACAGATAGGTAGGTAGGTAGGTAGATAGATAGAGATAGGTAGGTAGGTAGATAGATAGATACAGATAGGTAGGTAGGTAGATAGATAGATACAGATAGGTAGGTAGGTAGATAGATAGAGATAGGTAGGTAGGTAGATAGATAGATACAGATAGGTAGGTAGGTAGATATATAAATACAGATAGGTAGGTAGGTAGATAGATAGATAGAGATAGGTCGGTATGTAGATTGATAGATACAGATAGGTAGGTAGGTAGATTGATAGATACAGATAGGTAGGTAGGTAGATTGATAGATACAGATAGGTAGGTAGGTAGATAGATAGATAGAGATAGGTAGGTAGGTAGATAGATAGACCTAGGTAGGTAGGTAGATTGATAGATACAGATAGGTAGGTAGATAGATAGATAGATAGATAGATAGATAGATAGATAGATAGATAGATAGAGATAGGTAGGTAGGTAGATAGATAAATACAGATAGGTAGGTAGGTAGGTAGGTAGATAGATAGAGATAGGTAGGTAGGTAGATTGATAGATACAGATAGGTAGGTAGGTAGATTGATAGATACAGATAGGTAGGTAGGTAGATAGATAGATACAGATAGGTAGGTAGGTAGATAGATAGATAGAGATAGGTAGGTAGGTAGATTGATAGATACAGATAGGTAGGTAGGTAGATTGATAGATACAGATAGGTAGGTAGGTAGATAGATAGATACAGATAGGTAGGTAGGTAGGTAGATAGATAGAGATAGGTAGGTAGGTAGATAGATAGATACAGATAGGTAGGTAGGTAGATAGATAGAGATAGGTAGGTAGGTAGATAGATAGATACAGATAGGTAGGTAGGTAGATAGATAAATACAGATAGGTAGGTAGGTAGATAGATAGATAGAGATAGGTCGGTATGTAGATTGATAGATACAGATAGGTAGGTAGGTAGATTGATAGATACAGATAGGTAGGTAGGTAGATTGATAGATACAGATAGGTAGGTAGGTAGATAGATAGATAGAGATAGGTAGGTAGGTAGATAGATAGACCTAGGTAGGTAGGTAGATTGATAGATACAGATAGGTAGGTAGATAGATAGATACAGATAGGTAGGTAGGTAGATAGATAAATACAGATAGGTAGGTAGGTAGATAGATAGATAGAGATAGGTCGGTATGTAGATTGATAGATAGAGATAGGTAGGTAGGTAGATTGATAGATACAGATAGGTAGGTAGGTAGATTGATAGATACAGATAGGTAGGTAGGTAGATAGATAGATACAGATAGGTAGGTAGGTAGATAGATAGATAGATAGATAGATAGGTAGATAGATAGATAGATAGATAGATAGATCGAGATAGGTAGGTAGGTAGATAGATAGATACAGATAGGTAGGTAGGTAGATAGATAGATACAGATAGGTTTGTAGATAGATAGATAGATAGATAGATAGATAGATAGATAGATAGATAGATAGATAGATAGATAGATAGATAGATAGAGATAGGTAGGTAGGTAGATAGATAAATACAGATAGGTAGGAAGGTAGGTAGATAGATAGAGATAGGTAGGTAGGTAGATAGATAAATACAGATCGGTAGGTAGGTAGGTAGATAGATAGAGATAGGTAGGTAGGTAGATAGATAGATACAGATAGGTAGGTAGGTAGATAGATAGAGATAGGTAGGTAGGTAGATAGATAAATACAGATAGGTAGGTAGGTAGGTAGATAGATAGAGATAGGTAGGTAGGTAGATAGATATATACAGATAGGTAGGTAGGTAGATAGATAGAGATAGGTAGGTAGGTAGATAGATAGATACAGATAGGTAGGTAGGTAGATAGATAAATACAGATAGGTAGGTAGGTATATAGATAGATAGAGATAGGTAGGTAGGTAGATTGATAGATACAGATAGGTAGGTAGGTAGATTGATAGATACAGATAGGTAGGTAGGTAGATTGATAGATACAGATAGGTAGGTAGGTAGATAGATAGATACAGATAGGTAGATAGATAGATAGATAGATAGATAGATAGATAGATAGATAGATAGATAGATAGATAGATAGATAGATTGATAGAGATAGGTAGGTAGGTAGATAGATAAATACAGATAGGTAGGAAGGTAGTTAGATTGATAGAGATAGGTAGGTAGGTAGATTGATAGATACATATAGGTAGGTAGGTAGATTGATAGATACAGATAGGTAGGTAGATAGATAGATACAGATAGGTAGGTAGGTAGATAGATAGATAGAGGTAGGTAGGTAGGTAGATAGATAAATACAGATAGGTAGGTAGGTAGGTAGATAGATAGAGATAGGTAGGTAGGTAGATAGATAGATACAGATAGGTAGGTAGGTAGATAGATAAATACAGATAGGTAGGTAGGTAGATAGATAGATAGAGATAGGTAGGTAGGTAGATTGATAGATACAGATAGGTAGGTAGGTAGATTGATAGATACAGATAGGTAGGTAGGTAGATTGATAGATACAGATAGGTAGGTAGGTAGATAGATAGATACAGATAGGTAGGTAGGTAGATAGATAAATACAGATAGGTAGGTAGGTAGATAGATAGGTAGGTAGGTAGGTAGATAGATACAGATAGGTAGGTAGGTAGATAGATAAATACAGATAGGTAGGTAGGTAGATAGATAGATAGAGATAGATAGGTAGGTAGATTGATAGATACAGATAGGTAGGTAGGTAGAGTGATAGATACAGATAGGTAGGTAGGTAGGTAGATAGATACAGATAGGTAGGTAGGTAGATTGATAGATACAGATAGGTAGGTAGGTAGGTAGATAGATACAGATAGGTAGGTAGGTAGATAGATAGATAGAGATAGGTAGGTAGGTAGATAGATTTATACAGATAGGTAGGTAGGTAGGTAGATAGATAGAGATAGGTAGGTAGGTAGATAGATAAATACAGATAGGTAGGTAGGTAGGTAGATAGATAGAGATAGGTAGGTAGGTAGATAGATAGATACAGATAGGTAGATAGATAAATACAGATAGGTAGGTAGGTAGATAGATAGATAGAGATAGGTAGGTAGGTAGATTGATAGATACAGATAGGTAGGTAGGTAGATTGATAGATACAGATAGGTAGGTAGGCAGATTGATAGATACAGATAGGTAGGTAGGTAGATAGATAGATAGAGATAGGTAGGTAGGTAGATAGATAGAGATAGGTAGGTAGGTAGATAGATAAATACAGATAGGTAGGTAGGTAGGTAGATAGATAGAGATAGGTAGGTAGGTAGATAGATAGATAGAGATAGGTAGGTATGTAGATTGATAGATACAGATAGGTAGGTAGGTAGATTGATAGATACAGATAGGTAGGTAGGTAGGTAGATAGATACAGATAGGTAGGTAGGTAGCTAGATAAATACAGATAGGTAGGTAGGTAGATAGATAGATAGAGATAGGTAGGTAGGTAGATAGATAGATAGAGATAGGTAGGTATGTAGATAGATAAATACAGATAGGTAGGTAGGTAGGTAGATAGATAGAGATAGGTAGGTAGGTACATAGATAAATACAGATAGGTAGGTAGGTAGGTAGATAGATAGAGATAGGTAGGTAGGTAGATAGATAGATACAGATAGGTAGGTAGGTAGATAGATAAATACAGATAGGTAGGTAGGTAGATAGATAGATAGATAGAGATAGGTAGGTAGGTAGATTGAAAGATACAGATAGGTAGGTAGGTAGATTGATAGATACAGATAGGTAGGTAGGTAGATTGATAGATACAGATAGGTAGGTAGGTAGATAGATAGATACAGATAGGTAGGTAGGTAGATAGATAGAGATAGGTAGGTAGGTAGATAGATAAATACAGATAGGTAGGTAGGTAGGTAGATAGATAGAATTAGGTAGGTAGGTAGATAGATAGATAGAGATAGGTAGGTATGTAGATTGATAGATACAGATAGGTAGGTAGGTAGATTGATAGATACAGATAGGTAGGTAGGTAGGTAGATAGATACAGATAGGTAGGTAGGTAGATTGTTAGATACAGATAGGTAGGTAGGTAGATAGATAGATACAGATAGGTAGGTAGGTAGATAGATAGATAGAGATAGGTAGGTAGGTAGATAGATAAATACAGATAGGTAGGTAGGTAGGTAGATAGATAGAGATAGGTAGGTAGGTAGATAGATAAATACAGATAGGTAGGTAGGTAGGTAGATAGATAGAGATAGGTAGGTAGGTAGATAGATACAGATAGGTAGGTAGGTAGATAGATAAATACAGATAGGTAGGTAGGTAGATAGATAGATAGAGATAGGTAGGTAGATTGATAGATACAGATAGGTAGGTAGGTAGATTGATAGATACAGATAGGTAGGTAGGTAGATTGATAGATACAGATAGGTAGGTAGGTAGATAGATAGATACAGATAGGTAGGTAGATAGATAGATAGATAGATAGATAGATAGATAGAGATAGGTAGGTAGGTAGATAGATAGAGATAGGTAGGTAGGTAGATAGATAGATAGAGATAGGTAGGTAGGTAGATTGATAGATACAGATAGGTAGGTAGGGAGATTGATAGATACAGATAGGTAGGTAGGTAGATAGATAAATACAGATAGGTAGGTAGGTAGATAGATAGATAGAGATAGGTAGGTAGGTAGGTAGATAGATAAATACAGATAGGTAGGTAGGTAGATAGATAGAGATAGGTAGGTAGGTAGATAGATAGATACAGATAGGTAGGTAGGTAGATAGATAGAGATAGGTAGGTAGGTAGATAGATAGATACAGATATGTAGGTAGGTAGATAGATAAATACAGATAGGTAGGTAGGTAGATAGATAGATAGAGATAGGTAGGTATGTAGATTGATAGATACAGATAGGTAGGTAGGTAGATTGATAGATACAGATAGGTAGGTAGGTAGATTGATAGATACAGATAGGTAGGTAGGTAGATAGATAGATAGAGATAGGTAGGTAGGTAGATAGATAGACATAGGTAGGTAGGTAGATTGATAGATACAGATAGGTAGGTTGGTAGATAGATAGATACAGATAGGTAGGTAGATAGATAGATAGAAAGAGATAGGTAGGTAGGTAGATAGATAAATACAGATAGGTAGGTAGGTAGGTAGATAGTTAGAGATAGGTGGGTAGGTAGATTGATAGATACAGATAGGTAGGTAGGTAGATAGATAGATACAGATAGGTAGGTAGGTAGATAGATAGATAGATAGAGATAGGTAGGTAGGTAGATAGATAAATACAGATAGGTAGGTAGGTAGGTAGATAGATAGAGATAGGTAGGTAGGTAGATAGATAAATACAGATAGGTAGGTAGGTAGGTAGATAGATAGAGATAGGTAGGTAGGTAGATAGATAGATACAGATAGGTAGGTAGGTAGATAGATAAATACAGATAGGTAGGTAGGTAGATAGATAGATAGAGATAGGTAGGTAGGTAGATTGATAGATACAGATAGGTAGGTAGGTAGATTGATAGATACAGATAGGTAGGTAGGTAGATTGATAGATACAGATAGGTAGGTAGGTAGATAGATAGATACAGATAGGTAGGTAGGTAGATAGAGATAGGTAGGTAGGTAGATAGATAAATACAGATAGGTAGGTAGGTAGGTAGGTAGATAGAGATAGGTAGGTAGGTAGATAGATAGATAGAGATAGGTAGGTATGTAGATTGATAGATACAGATAGGTAGGTAGGTAGATTGATAGATACAGATAGGTAGGTAGGTAGGTAGATAGATACAGATAGGTAGGTAGGTAGATTGATAGATACAGATAGGTAGGTAGGTAGATAGATAGATACAGATAGGTAGGTAGGTAGATAGATAGATAGAGATAGGTAGGTAGGTAGATAGATAAATACAGATAGGTAGGTAGGTAGGTAGATTGATAGAGATAGGTAGGTAGGTAGATAGATAAATACAGATAAGTTGGTAGGTAGGTAGATAGATAGAGATAGGTAGGTAGGTAGATAGATAGATACAGATAGGTAGGTAGGTAGATAGATAAATACAGATAGGTAGGTAGGTAGATAGATAGATAGATAGAGATAGGTAGGTAGGTAGATTGATAGATACAGATAGGTAGGTAGGTAGATTGATAGATACAGATAGGTAGGTAGGTAGATTGATAGATACAGATAGGTAGGTAGGTAGATAGATAGATACAGATAGGTAGGTAGGTAGATTGATAGATACAGATAGGTAGGTAGGTAGATTGATAGATACAGATAGGTAGGTAGGTAGGTAGATAGATACAGATAGGTAGGTAGGTAGATTGATAGATACAGATAGGTAGGTAGGTAGATTGATAGATACAGATAGGTAGGTAGGTAGATAGATAGATACAGATAGGTAGGTAGGTAGATAGATAGATACAGATAGGTAGGTAGGTAGATAGATAGATAGATAGAGATAGGTAGGTAGGTAGATAGATAAATACAGATAGGTAGGTAGGAAGGTAGATAGATAGAGATAGGTAGGTAGGTAGATAGATAAATACAGATAGGTTGGTAGGTAGGTAGATAGATAGAGATAGGTAGGTAGGTAGATAGATAGATACAGATAGGTAGGTAGGTAGATAGATAAATACAGATAGGTTGGTAGGTAGGTAGATAGATAGAGATAGGTAGGTAGGTAGATAGATAGATACAGATAGGTAGGTAGGTAGATAGATACAGATAGGTAGGTAGGTAGATAAATAGATAGATAGAGATAGGTAGGTAGGTAGATAGATAAATACAGATAGGTTGGTAGGTAGGTAGATAGATAGAGATAGGTAGGTAGGTAGATAGATAGATACAGATAGGTAGGTAGGTAGATAGATAGATACAGATAGGTAGGTAGGTAGATAGATAGATAGATAGAGATAGGTAGGTAGGTAGATAGATAAATACAGATAGGTAGGTAGGTAGGTAGATAGATAGAGATAGGTAGGTAGGTAGATAGATAAATACAGATAGGTAGGTAGGTAGGTAGATAGATAGAGATAGGTAGGTAGGTAGATAGATACAGATAGGTAGGTAGGTAGATAGATAAATACAGATAGGTAGGTAGGTAGATAGATAGATAGATATAGGTAGGTAGGTAGATAGATAAATACAGATAGGTAGGTAGGTAGATAGATAGATAGAGATAGGTAGGTAGGTAGATTGATAGATACAGATAGGTAGGTAGGTAGATTGATAGATACAGATAGGTAGGTAGGTAGATTGATAGATACAGATAGGTAGGTAGGTAGATTGATAGATACAGATAGGTAGGTAGGTAGATAGATAGATACAGATAGGTAGGTAGGTAGATAGAGATAGGTAGGTAGGTAGATAGATAAATACAGATAGGTAGGTAGGAAGGTAGATAGATAGAGATAGGTAGGTAGGTAGATAGATAGATAGAGATAGGTAGGTATGTAGATTGATAGATACAGATAGGTAGGTAGGTAGATTGATAGATACAGATAGGTAGGTAGGTAGGTAGATAGATACAGATAGGTAGGTAGGTAGATTGATAGATACAGATAGGTAGGTAGGTAGATAGATAGATACAGATAGGTAGGTAGGTAGATAGATAGATAGAGATAGGTAGGTAGGTAGATAGATAAATACAGATAGGTAGGTAGGTAGGTAGATAGATAGAGATAGGTAGGTAGGTAGATAGATAAATACAGATAGGTTGGTAGGTAGGTAGATAGATAGAGATAGGTAGGTAGGTAGATAGATAGATACAGATAGGTAGGTAGGTAGATAGATAAATACAGATAGGTAGGTAGGTAGATAGATTGATAGATACAGATAGGTAGGTAGGTAGATTGATAGATACAGATAGGTAGGTAGGTAGATTGATAGATACAGATAGGTAGGTAGGTAGATAGATAGATACAGATAGGTAGGTAGGTAGATTGATAGATACAGATAGGTAGGTAGGTAGATTGATAGATACAGATAGGTAGGTAGGTAGGTAGATAGATACAGAAAGGTAGGTAGGTAGATTGATAGATACAGATAGGTTGGTAGGTAGGTAGATAGATAGAGATAGGTAGGTAGGTAGATAGATACAGATAGGTAGGTAGGTAGATAGATAAATACAGATAGGTTGGTAGGTAGGTAGATAGGTAGAGATAGGTAGGTAGGTAGATAGATAGATACAGATAGGTAGGTAGGTAGATAGATAGATACAGATAGGTAGGTAGGTAGATAGATAGATAGATAGATAGAGATAGGTAGGTATTTAGATAGATAAATACAGATAGGTTGGTAGGTAGGTAGATAGATAGAGATAGGTAGGTAGGTAGATAGATAGATACAGATAGGTAGGTAGGTAGATAGATAGATACAGATAGGTAGGTAGGTAGATAGATAGATAGATAGAGATAGGTAGGTAGGTAGATAGATAAATACAGATAGGTAGGTAGGTAGGTAGATAGATAGAGATAGGTAGGTAGGTAGATAGATAAATACAGATAGGTAGGTAGGTAGGTAGATAGATAGAGATAGGTAGGTAGGTAGATAGATAGATACAGATAGGTAGGTAGGTAGATAGATAAATACAGATAGGTAGGTAGGTAGATAGATAGATAGAGATAGGTAGGTAGGTAGATTGATAGATACAGATAGGTAGGTAGGTAGATTGATAGATACAGATAGGTAGGTAGGTAGATTGATAGATACAGATAGGTAGGTAGGTAGATAGATAGATACAGATAGGTAGGTAGGTAGATAGAGATAGGTAGGTAGGTATATAGATAAATACAGATAGGTAGGTAGGTAGGTAGATAGATAGAGATAGGTAGGTAGGTAGATAGATAGATAGAGATAGGTAGGTATGTAGATTGATAGATACAGATAGGTAGGTAGGTAGATTGATAGATACAGATAGGTAGGTAGGTAGGTAGATAGATACAGATAGGTAGGTAGGTAGATTGATAGATACAGATAGGTAGGTAGGTAGATAGATAGATACAGATAGGTAGGTAGGTAGGTAGATAGATACAGATAGGTAGGTAGGTAGATTGATAGATACAGATAGGTAGGTAGGTAGATTGATAGATACAGATAGGTAGGTAGGTAGATAGATAGATACAGATAGGTAGGTAGGTAGATAGATAGATAGAGATAGGTAGGTAGGTAGATAGATAAATACAGATAGGTAGGTAGGTAGGTAGATAGATAGAGATAGGTAGGTAGGTAGATAGATAAAAACAGATAGGTAGGTAGGTAGGTAGATAGAAAGAGATAGGTAGGTAGGTAGATAGATAGATACAGATAGGTAGGTAGGTAGATAGATAAATACAGATAGGTAGGTAGGTAGGTAGATAGATACAGATAGGTAGGTAGGTAGATTGATAGATACAGATAGGTAGGTAGATAGATAGATACAGATAGGTAGGTAGGTAGATAGATAGATAGAGATAGGTAGTTAGGTAGATAGATAAATACAGATAGGTAGGTAGGTAGGTAGATAGATAGAGATAGGTAGGTAGGTAGATAGATAAATACAGATAGGTAGGTAGGTAGGTAGATAGATAGAGATAGGTAGGTAGGTAGATAGATAGATACAGATAGGTTTGTAGATAGATAGATAGATAGATAGATAGATAGATAGATAGATAGGTAGGTAGATAGATAAATACAGATAGGTAGGAAGGTAGGTAGATAGATAGAGATAGGTAGGTAGGTAGATAGATAAATACAGATCGGTAGGTAGGTAGGTAGATAGATAGAGATAGGTAGGTAGGTAGATAGATAAATACAGATAGGTAGGTAGGTAGGTAGATAGATAGAGATAGGTAGGTAGGTAGATAGATAAAAACAGATAGGTAGGTAGGTAGGTAGATAGAAAGAGATAGGTAGGTAGGTAGATAGATAGATACAGATAGGTAGGTAGGTAGATAGATAAATACAGATAGGTAGGTAGGTAGGTAGATAGATACAGATAGGTAGGTAGGTAGATTGATAGATACAGATAGGTAGGTAGATAGATAGATACAGATAGGTAGGTAGGTAGATAGATAGATAGAGATAGGTAGTTAGGTAGATAGATAAATACAGATAGGTAGGTAGGTAGGTAGATAGATAGAGATAGGTAGGTAGGTAGATAGATAAATACAGATAGGTAGGTAGGTAGGTAGATAGATAGAGATAGGTAGGTAGGTAGATAGATAGATACAGATAGGTTTGTAGATAGATAGATAGATAGATAGATAGATAGATAGATAGATAGGTAGGAAGATAGATAAATACAGATAGGTAGGAAGGTAGGTAGATAGATAGAGATAGGTAGGTAGGTAGATAGATAAATACAGATCGGTAGGTAGGTAGGTAGATAGATAGAGATAGGTAGGTAGGTAGATAGATAGATACAGATAGGTAGGTAGGTAGATAGATATATACAGATAGGTAGGTAGGTGGATAGATAGAGATAGGTAGGTAGGTAGATAGATAGATACAGATAGGTAGGTAGGTAGATAGATAAATACAGATAGGTAGGTAGGTAGATAGATAGATAGAGATAGGTAGGTAGGTAGATTGATAGATACAGATAGGTAGGTAGGTAGATTGATAGATACAGATAGGTAGGTAGGTAGATTGATAGATACAGATAGGTAGGTAGGTAGATAGATAGATACAGATAGGTAGGTAGATAGATAGATAGATAGATAGATAGATAGATAGATAGATAGATAGATAGATAGATAGATAGATAGATAGATAGATTGATAGAGATAGGTAGGTAGGTAGATAGATAAATACAGATAGGTAGGAAGGTAGGTAGATAGATAGAGATAGGTAGGTAGGTAGATTGATAGATACATATAGGTAGGTAGGTAGATTGATAGATACAGATAGGTAGGTAGATAGATAGATAGATACAGATAGGTAGGTAGGTAGATAGATAGATAGAGGTAGGTAGGTAGGTAGATAGATAAATACAGATAGGTAGGTAGGTAGGTAGATAGATAGAGATAGGTAGGTAGGTAGATAGATAGATACAGATAGGTAGGTAGGTAGATAGATAAATACAGATAGGTAGGTAGGTAGATAGATAGATAGAGATAGGTAGGTAGGTAGATTGATAGATACAGATAGGTAGGTAGGTAGATTGATAGATACAGATAGGTAGGTAGGTAGATAGATAGATACAGATAGGTTGGTAGGTAGATAGATAAATACAGATAGGTAGGTAGGTAGATAGATAGATAGATAGAGATAGATAGGTAGGTAGATTGATAGATACAGATAGGTAGGTAGGTAGATTGATAGATACAGATAGGTAGGTAGGTAGGTAGATAGATACAGATAGGTAGGTAGGTAGATTGATAGATACAGATAGGTAGGTAGGTAGATAGATAGATACAGATAGGTAGGTAGGTAGATAGATAGATAGAGATAGGTAGGTAGGTAGATAGATAAATACAGATAGGTAGGTAGGTAGGTAGATAGATAGAGATAGGTAGGTAGGTAGATAGATAAATACAGATAGGTAGGTAGGTAGGTAGATAGATAGAGATAGGTAGGTAGGTAGATAGATAGATACAGATAGGTAGGTAGGTAGATAGATAAATACAGATAGGTAGGTAGGTAGATAGATAGATAGAGATAGGTAGGTAGGTAGATTGATAGATACAGATAGGTAGGTAGGTAGATTGATAGATACAGATAGGTAGGTAGGTAGATTGATAGATACAGATAGGTAGGTAGGTAGATAGATAGATAGAGATAGGTAGGTAGGTAGATAGATAGAGATAGGTAGGTAGGTAGATAGATAAATACAGATAGGTAGGTAGATAGATAGATAGATACAGATAGGTAGGTAGGTAGATAGATAGATAGAGGTAGGTAGGTAGGTAGATAGATAAATACAGATAGGTAGGTAGGTAGGTAGATAGATAGAGATAGGTAGGTAGGTAGATAGATAGATACAGATAGGTAGGTAGGTAGATAGATAGAGATAGGTAGGTAGGTAGATAGATAGATAGAGATAGGTAGGTATGTAGATTGATAGATACAGATAGGTAGGTAGGTAGATTGATAGATACAGATAGGTAGGTAGGTAGGTAGATAGATACAGATAGGTAGGTAGGTAGCTAGATAAATACAGATATGTAGGTAGGTAGATAGATAGATAGAGATAGGTAGGTAGGTAGATAGATAGATAGAGATAGGTAGGTAGGTAGATAGATAAATACAGATAGGTAGGTAGGTAGGTAGATAGATAGAGATAGGTAGGTAGGTACATAGATAAATACAGATAGGTAGGTAGGTAGATAGATAGAGATAGGTAGGTAGGTAGATTGATAGATACAGATAGGTAGGTAGGTAGATTGATAGATACAGATAGGTAGGTAGGTAGATAGATAGATACAGATAGGTAGGTAGATAGATAGATAGATAGATAGATAGATAGATAGATAGATAGATAGATAGATAGATAGATAGATAGATTGATAGAGATAGGTAGGTAGGTAGATAGATAAATACAGATAGGTAGGAAGGTAGGTAGATAGATAGAGATAGGTAGGTAGGTAGATAGATAAAAACAGATAGGTAGGTAGGTAGGTAGATAGAAAGAGATAGGTAGGTAGGTAGATAGATAGATACAGATAGGTAGGTAGGTAGATAGATAAATACAGATAGGTAGGTAGGTAGGTAGATAGATACAGATAGGTAGGTAGGTAGATTGATAGATACAGATAGGTAGGTAGATAGATAGATACAGATAGGTAGGTAGGTAGATAGATAGATAGAGATAGGTAGTTAGGTAGATAGATAAATACAGATAGGTAGGTAGGTAGGTAGATAGATAGAGATAGGTAGGTAGGTAGATAGATAAATACAGATAGGTAGGTAGGTAGGTAGATAGATAGAGATAGGTAGGTAGGTAGATAGATAGATACAGATAGGTTTGTAGATAGATAGATAGATAGATAGATAGATAGATAGATAGATAGATAGGTAGGTAGATAGATAAATACAGATAGGTAGGAAGGTAGGTAGATAGATAGAGATAGGTAGGTAGGTAGATAGATAAATACAGATCGGTAGGTAGGTAGGTAGATAGATAGAGATAGGTAGGTAGGTAGATAGATAGATACAGATAGGTAGGTAGGTAGATAGATATATACAGATAGGTAGGTAGGTGGATAGATAGAGATAGGTAGGTAGGTAGATAGATAGATACAGATAGGTAGGTAGGTAGATAGATAAATACAGATAGGTAGGTAGGTAGATAGATAGATAGAGATAGGTAGGTAGGTAGATTGATAGATACAGATAGGTAGGTAGGTAGATTGATAGATACAGATAGGTAGGTAGGTAGATAGATAGATAGATAGATAGATAGATAGATAGATAGATAGATAGATAGATAGATAGATAGATTGATAGAGATAGGTAGGTAGGTAGATAGATAAATACAGATAGGTAGGAAGGTAGGTAGATAGATAGAGATAGGTAGGTAGGTAGATTGATAGATACATATAGGTAGGTAGGTAGATTGATAGATACAGATAGGTAGGTAGATAGATAGATAGATACAGATAGGTAGGTAGGTAGATAGATAGATAGAGGTAGGTAGGTAGGTAGATAGATAAATACAGATAGGTAGGTAGGTAGGTAGATAGATAGAGATAGGTAGGTAGGTAGATAGATAGATACAGATAGGTAGGTAGGTAGATAGATAAATACAGATAGGTAGGTAGGTAGATAGATAGATAGAGATAGGTAGGTAGGTAGATTGATAGATACAGATAGGTAGGTAGGTAGATTGATAGATACAGATAGGTAGGTAGGTAGATAGATAGATACAGATAGGTTGGTAGGTAGATAGATAAATACAGATAGGTAGGTAGGTAGATAGATAGATAGATAGAGATAGATAGGTAGGTAGATTGATAGATACAGATAGGTAGGTAGGTAGATTGATAGATACAGATAGGTAGGTAGGTAGGTAGATAGATACAGATAGGTAGGTAGGTAGATTGATAGATACAGATAGGTAGGTAGGTAGATAGATAGATACAGATAGGTAGGTAGGTAGATAGATAGATAGAGATAGGTAGGTAGGTAGATAGATAAATACAGATAGGTAGGTAGGTAGGTAGATAGATAGAGATAGGTAGGTAGGTAGATAGATAAATACAGATAGGTAGGTAGGTAGGTAGATAGATAGAGATAGGTAGGTAGGTAGATAGATAGATACAGATAGGTAGGTAGGTAGATAGATAAATACAGATAGGTAGGTAGGTAGATAGATAGATAGAGATAGGTAGGTAGGTAGATTGATAGATACAGATAGGTAGGTAGGTAGATTGATAGATACAGATAGGTAGGTAGGTAGATTGATAGATACAGATAGGTAGGTAGGTAGATAGATAGATAGAGATAGGTAGGTAGGTAGATAGATAGAGATAGGTAGGTAGGTAGATAGATAAATACAGATAGGTAGGTAGATAGATAGATAGATACAGATAGGTAGGTAGGTAGATAGATAGATAGAGGTAGGTAGGTAGGTAGATAGATAAATACAGATAGGTAGGTAGGTAGGTAGATAGATAGAGATAGGTAGGTAGGTAGATAGATAGATACAGATAGGTAGGTAGGTAGATAGATAGAGATAGGTAGGTAGGTAGATAGATAGATAGAGATAGGTAGGTATGTAGATTGATAGATACAGATAGGTAGGTAGGTAGATTGATAGATACAGATAGGTAGGTAGGTAGGTAGATAGATACAGATAGGTAGGTAGGTAGCTAGATAAATACAGATATGTAGGTAGGTAGATAGATAGATAGAGATAGGTAGGTAGGTAGATAGATAGATAGAGATAGGTAGGTAGGTAGATAGATAAATACAGATAGGTAGGTAGGTAGGTAGATAGATAGAGATAGGTAGGTAGGTACATAGATAAATACAGATAGGTAGGTAGGTAGGTAGATAGATAGAGATAGGTAGGTAGGTAGATTGATAGATACAGATAGGTAGGTAGGTAGATTGATAGATACAGATAGGTAGGTAGGTAGATAGATAGATACAGATAGGTAGGTAGATAGATAGATAGATAGATAGATAGATAGATAGATAGATAGATAGATAGATAGATAGATAGATAGATTGATAGAGATAGGTAGGTAGGTAGATAGATAAATACAGATAGGTAGGAAGGTAGGTAGATAGATAGAGATAGGTAGGTAGGTAGATTGATAGATACATATACGTAGGTAGGTAGATTGATAGATACAGATAGGTAGGTAGATAGATAGATAGATACAGATAGGTAGGTAGGTAGATAGATAGATAGAGGTAGGTAGGTAGGTAGATAGATAAATACAGATAGGTAGGTAGGTAGGTAGATAGATAGAGATAGGTAGGTAGGTAGATAGATAGATACAGATAGGTAGGTAGGTAGATAGATAAATACAGATAGGTAGGTAGGTAGATAGATAGATAGAGATAGGTAGGTAGGTAGATTGATAGATACAGATAGGTAGGTAGGTAGATTGATAGATACAGATAGGTAGGTAGGTAGATTGATAGATACAGATAGGTAGGTAGGTAGATAGATAAATACAGATAGGCAGGTAGGTAGATAGATAGATAGAGATAGGTAGGTAGGTAGATAGATAGATACAGATAGGTAGGTAGGTAGATAGATAAATACAGATAGGTAGGTAGGTAGATAGATAGATAGAGATAGGTAGGTAGGTAGATTGATAGATACAGATAGGTAGGTAGGTAGATTGATAGATACAGATAGGTAGGTAGGTAGATTGATAGATACAGATAGGTAGGTAGGTAGATTGATAAATACAGATAGGTAGGTAGGTAGATTGATAGATACAGATAGGTAGGTAGGTAGATTGATAGATACAGATAGGTAGGTAGGTAGATAGATAGATACAGATAGGTTGGTAGGTAGATAGATAAATACAGATAGGTAGGTAGGTAGATAGATAGATAGAGATAGATAGGTAGGTAGATTGATAGATACAGATAGGTAGGTAGGTAGATTGATAGATACAGATAGGTAGGTAGGTAGGTAGATAGATACAGATAGGTAGGTAGGTAGATTGATAGATACAGATAGGTAGGTAGGTAGATAGATAGATACAGATAGGTAGGTAGGTAGATAGATAGATAGAGATAGGTAGGTAGGTAGATAGATAAATACAGATAGGTAGGTAGGTAGGTAGATAGATAGAGATAGGTAGGTAGGTAGATAGATAAATACAGATAGGTAGGTAGGTAGGTAGATAGATAGAGATAGGTAGGTAGGTAGATAGATAGATACAGATAGGTAGGTAGGTAGATAGATAAATACAGATAGGTAGGTAGGTAGATAGATAGATAGAGATAGGTAGGTAGGTAGATTGATAGATACAGATAGGTAGGTAGGTAGATTGATAGATACAGATAGGTAGGTAGGTAGATTGATAGATACAGATAGGTAGGTAGGTAGATAGATAGATAGAGATAGGTAGGTAGGTAGATAGATAGAGATAGGTAGGTAGGTAGATAGATAAATACAGATAGGTAGGTAGATAGATAGATAGATACAGATAGGTAGGTAGGTAGATAGATAGATAGAGGTAGGTAGGTAGATAGATAAATACAGATAGGTAGGTAGGTAGGTAGATAGATAGAGATAGGTAGGTAGGTAGATAGATAGATACAGATAGGTAGGTAGGTAGATAGATAGAGATAGGTAGGTAGGTAGATAGATAGATAGAGATAGGTAGGTATGTAGATTGATAGATACAGATAGGTAGGTAGGTAGATTGATAGATACAGATAGGTAGGTAGGTAGGTAGATAGATACAGATAGGTAGGTAGGTAGCTAGATAAATACAGATAGGTAGGTAGGTAGATAGATAGATAGAGATAGGTAGGTAGGTAGATAGATAGATAGAGATAGGTAGGTAGGTAGATAGATAAATACAGATAGGTAGGTAGGTAGGTAGATAGATAGAGATAGGTAGGTAGGTACATAGATAAATACAGATAGGTAGGTAGGTAGGTAGATAGATAGAGATAGGTAGGTAGGTAGATAGATAGATACAGATAGGTAGGTAGGTAGATAGATAAATACAGATAGGTAGGTAGGTAGATAGATAGATAGATAGAGATAGGTAGGTAGGTAGATTGAAAGATACAGATAGGTAGGTAGGTAGATTGATAGATACAGATAGGTAGGTAGGTAGATTGATAGATATAGATAGGTAGGTAGGTAGATAGATAGATACAGATAGGTAGGTAGGTAGATAGATAGAGATAGGTAGGTAGGTAGATAGATAAATAGAGATAGGTAGGTAGGTAGGTAGATAGATAGAATTAGGTAGGTAGGTAGATAGATAGATAGAGATAGGTAGGTATGTAGATTGATAGATACAGATAGGTAGGTAGGTAGATTGATAGATACAGATAGGTAGGTAGGTAGGTAGATAGATACAGATAGGTAGGTAGGTAGATTGATAGATACAGATAGGTAGGTAGGTAGATAGATAGATACAGATAGGTAGGTAGGTAGATAGATAGATAGAGATAGGTAGGTAGGTAGATAGATAAATACAGATAGGTAGGTAGGTAGGTAGATAGATAGAGATAGGTAGGTAGGTAGATAGATAAATACAGATAGGTAGGTAGGTAGGTAGATAGATAGAGATAGGTAGGTAGGTAGGTAGATAGATAGATACAGATAGGTAGGTAGGTAGATAGATAAATACAGATAGGTAGGTAGGTAGATAGATAGATAGAGATAGGTAGGTAGATTGATAGATACAGATAGGTAGGTAGGTAGATTGATAGATACAGATAGGTAGGTAGGTAGATTGATAGATACAGATAGGTAGGTAGGTAGATTGATAGATACAGATAGGTAGGTAGGTAGATAGATAGATAGAGATAGGTAGGTAGGTAGATAGATAGACATAGGTAGGTAGGTAGATTGATAGATACAGATAGGTAGGTAGGTAGATAGATAGATACAGATAGGTAGGTAGATAGATAGATAGATAGAGATAGGTAGGTAGGTAGATAGATAAATACAGATAGGTAGGTAGGTAGGTAGATAGATACAGATAGGTAGGTAGGTAGATAGATAGATAGAGATAGGTAGGTAGGTAGATTGATAGATACAGATAGGTAGGTAGGTAGATTGATAGATACAGATAGGTAGGTAGGTAGATAGATAGATACAGATAGGTAGGTAGATAGATAGATAGATAGATAGATAGATAGATAGATAGATAGATAGATAGATAGATAGATAGATAGATAGATAGAGATAGGTAGGTAGGTAGGTAGATAGATAGATAAATACAGATAGGTAGGTAGGTAGGTAGATAGATAGAGATAGGTAGGTAGGTAGATAGATAGATACAGATAGGTAGGTAGGTAGATAGATAGATACAGATAGGTAGGTAGAAAGATAGATAGATAGATAGATAGATAGATAGATAGATAGATAGATAGATAGATAGATAGATAGATAGAGATAGGTAGGTAGGTAGATAGATAAATACAGATAGGTAGGAAGGTAGGTAGATAGATAGAGATAGGTAGGTAGGTAGATAGATAAATACAGATAGGTAGGTAGGTAGGTAGATAGATAGAGATAGGTAGGTAGGTAGATAGATAAATACAGATAGGTAGGTAGGTAGGTAGATAGATAGATACAGATAGGTAGGTAGATAGATAGATAGATAGATAGATAGATAGATAGATAGATAGATAGATAGATAGATAGAAAGATAGAGATAGGTAGGTAGGTAGATAGATAAATACAGATAGGTAGGAAGGTAGGTAGATAGATAGAGATAGGTAGGTAGGTAGATAGATAGATAGAGATTGGTAGGTAGGTAGATTGATAGATACAGATAGGTAGGTAGGTAGATTGATAGATACAGATAGGTAGGTAGGTAGATTGATAGATACAGATAGGTAGGTAGGTAGATAGATAGATACAGATAGGTAGGTAGGTAGATAGATAGATAGAGATAGGTAGGTAGGTAGATAGATAAATACAGATAGGTAGGTAGGTAGGTAGGTAGATAGATAGAGATAGGTAGGTAGGTAGATAGATAAATACAGATAGGTAGGTAGGTAGATAGATAGAGATTGGTAGGTAGGTAGATAGATAGATACAGATAGGTAGGTAGGTAGATAGATAGATACAGATAGGTAGGTAGGTAGGTAGATAGATAGATAGATAGATAGATAGATAGATAGATAGATAGATAGATAGAGAGATAGATAGATAGATAGATAGATAGATAGATAGATAGATAGACATAGGTAGGTAGGTAGGTAGATAGATAAATACAGATAGGTAGGTAGGTAGGTAGATAGATAAAGATAGGTAGGTAGGTAGATAGATAGATACAGATAGGTAGGTAGGTAGATAGATAGATACAGATAGGTAGGTAGATAGATAGATAGATAGATAGATAGATAGATAGATAGATAGATAGATAGAGATAGGTAGGTAGGTAGATAGATAAATACAGATAGGTAGGAAGGTAGGTAGATAGATAGAGATAGGTAGGTAGGTAGATAGATCAATACAGATAGGTAGGTAGGTAGGTAGATAGATAGAGATAGGTAGGTAGGTAGATAGATAAATACAGATAGGTAGGTAGGTAGGTAGATAGATAGATACAGATAGGTAGGTAGGTAGGTAGATAGATAGATAGATAGATAGATAGATAGATAGATAGATAGATAGATAGATAGATAGATAGATAGATAGATAAATACAGATAGGTAGGAAGGTAGGTAGATAGATAGAGATAGGTAGGTAGGTAGATAGATAGATAGAGATAGGTAGGTAGGTAGATTGATAGATACAGATAGGTAGGTAGGTAGATTGATAGATACAGATAGGTAGGTAGGTAGATAGATAGATACAGATAGGTAGGTAGGTAGATAGATAGATAGAGATAGGTAGGTAGGTAGATAGATAAATACAGATAGGTAGGTAGGTAGGTAGATAGAGATAGGTAGGTAGGTAGATAGATAAATACAGATAGGTAGGTAGGTAGATAGATAGAGATAGGTAGGTAGGTAGATAGATAGGTACAGATAGGTAGGTAGGTAGATAGATAAATACAGATAGGTAGGTAGGTAGATAGATAGATAGAGATAGGTAGGTAGGTAGATTGATAGATACAGATAGGTAGGTAGGTAGATTGATAGATACAGATAGGTAGGTAGGTAGATAGATAGATACAGATAGGTAGGTAGGTAGATAGATAAATACAGATAGGTAGGTAGGTAGGTAGATAGATAGAGATAGGTAGGTAGGAAGATAGATAGATAGAGATAGGTAGGTATGTAGATTGATATATACAGATAGGTAGGTAGGTAGATTGTTAGATACAGATAGGTAGGTAGGTAGGTAGATAGATACAGATAGGTAGGTAGGTAGATTGATAGATACAGATAGGTAGGTAGGTAGATAGATAGATACAGATAGGTAGGTAGGTAGATAGATAGATAGAGATAGGTAGGTAGGTAGATAGATAAATACAGATAGGTAGGTAGGTAGGTAGATAGATAGAGATAGGTAGGTAGGTACATAGATAAATACAGATAGGTAGGTAGGTAGGTAGATAGATAGAGATAGGTAGGTAGGTAGATAGATAGATACAGATAGGTAGGTAGGTAGATAGATAAATACAGATAGTTAGGTAGGTAGATAGATAGATAGAGATAGGTAGGTAGGTAGATTGATAGATACAGATAGGTAGGTAGGTAGATTGATAGATACAGATAGGTAGGTAGGTAGATAGATAGATACAGATAGGTAGGTAGATAGATAGATAGATAGATAGATAGATAGATAGAGATAGGTAGGTAGGTAGATAGATAAATACAGATAGGTAGGAAGGTAGGTAGATAGATACAGATAGGTAGGTAGGTAGATAGATAAATACAGATAGGTAGGTAGGTAGATTGATAGATACAGATAGGTAGGTAGGTAGATAGATAAATACAGATAGGTAGGTAGGTAGATAGATAGATAGAGATAGGTAGGTAGGTACATAGATAAATACAGATAGGTAGGTAGGTAGATAGATAGAGATAGGTAGGTAGGTAGATAGATAGATAGAGATAGGTAGGTAGGTAGATTGATAGATACAGATAGGTAGGTAGGTAGATTGATAGATACAGATAGGTAGGTAGGTAGATAGATAAATACAGATAGGTAGGTAGGTAGATAGATAGATAGAGATAGGTAGGTAGGTACATAGATAAATACAGATAGGTAGGTAGGTATATAGATAGAGATAGGTAGGTAGGTAGATAGATAGATACAGATAGGTAGGTAGGTAGATAGATAGAGATAGGTAGGTAGGTAGATAGATAGATACAGATAGGTAGGTAGGTAGATAGATAAATACAGATAGGTAGGTAGGTAGATAGATAGATAGAGATAGGTAGGTATGTAGATTGATAGATACAGATAGGTAGGTAGGTAGATTGATAGATACAGATAGGTAGGTAGGTAGATTGATAGATACAGATAGGTAGGTAGGTAGATAGATAGAGATAGGTAGGTAGGTAGATAGATAGACATAGGTAGGTAGGTAGATTGATAGATACAGATAGGTAGGTATGTAGATAGATAGATACAGATAGGTAGGTAGATAGATAGATAGAAAGAGATAGGTAGGTAGGTACATAGATAAATACAGATAGGTAGGTAGGTAGGTAGATAGTTAGAGATAGGTAGGTAGGTAGATTGATAGATACAGATAGGTAGGTAGGTAGATAGATAGATACAGATAGGTAGGTAGGTAGATAGATAGATAGAGATAGGTAGGTAGGTAGATAGATAAATACAGATAGGTAGGTAGGTAAGTAGATAGATAGAGATAGGTAGGTAGGTAGCTAGATAAATACAGATAGGTAGGTAGGTAGGTAGATAGATAGAGATAGGTAGGTAGGTAGATAGATAGATACAGATAGGTAGGTAGGTAGATAGATAAATACAGATAGGTAGGTAGGTAGATAGATAGATAGAGATAGGTAGGTAGGTAGATTGATAGATACAGATAGGTAGGTAGGTAGATTGATAGATACAGATAGGTAGGTAGGTAGATTGATAAATACAGATAGGTAGGTAGGTAGATAGATAGATACAGATAGGTAGGTAGGTAGATAGATAGAGATAGGTAGGTAGGTAGATAGATAAATACAGATAGGAAGGTAGGTAGGTAGATAGATAGAGATAGGTAGGTAGGTAGATAGATAGATAGAGATAGGTAGGTATGTAGATTGATAGATACAGATAGGTAGGTAGGTAGATTGATAGATACAGATAGGTAGGTAGGTAGGTAGATAGATACAGATAGGTAGGTAGGTAGATTGATAGATACAGATAGGTAGGTAGGTAGATAGATAGATACAGATAGGTAGGTAGGTAGATAGATAGATAGAGATAGATAGGTAGGTAGATAGATAAATACAGATAGGTAGGTAGGTAGGTAGATAGATAGAGATAGGTAGGTAGGTAGATAGATAAATACAGATAGGTAGGTAGGTAGGTAGATAGATAGAGATAGGTAGGTAGGTAGATAGATAGATACAGATAGGTAGGTAGGTAGATAGATAAATACAGATAGGTAGGTAGGTAGATAGATAGATAGATAGAGATAGGTAGGTAGGTAGATTGATAGATACAGATAGGTAGGTAGGTAGATTGATAGATACAGATAGGTAGGTAGGTAGATTGATAGATACAGATAGGTAGGTAGGTAGATAGATAGATACAGATAGGTAGGTAGGTAGATAGATAGAGATAGGTAGGTAGGTAGATAGATAAATACAGATAGGTAGGTAGGTAGGTAGATAGATAGAGATAGGTAGGTAGGTAGATAGATAGATAGATAGAGATAGGTAGGTATGTAGATTGATAGATACAGATAGGTAGGTAGGTAGATTGATAGATACAGATAGGTAGGTAGGTAGGTAGATTGATAGATACAGATAGGTAGGTAGGTAGATAGATAGATACAGATAGGTAGGTAGGTAGATAGATAGAGATAGGTAGGTATGTAGATAGATAAATACAGATAGGTAGGTAGGTAGGTAGATAGATAGAGATAGGTAGGTAGGTAGATAGATAGATAGAGATAGGTAGGTATGTAGATTGATAGATACAGATAGGTAGGTAGGTAGATTGCTAGATACAGATAGGTAGGTAGGTAGGTAGATAGATACAGATAGGTAGGTAGGTAGATTGATAGATACAGATAGGTAGGTAGGTAGATAGATAGATACAGATAGGTAGGTAGGTAGATAGATAGATAGAGATAGGTAGGTAGGTAGATAGATAAATACAGATGGGTAGGTAGGTAGGTAGATAGATAGAGATAGGTAGGTAGGTAGATAGATAAATACAGATTGGTAGGTAGGTAGGTAGATAGATAGAGATAGGTAGGTAGGTAGATAGATAGATACAGATAGGTAGGTAGATAGATAGATAAATACAGATTGGTAGGTAGGTAGATAGATAGATAGATAGATAGATAGATAGATAGAGATAGGTAGGTAGGTAGATTGATAGATACAGATAGGTAGGTAGGTAGATTGATAGATACAGATAGGTAGGTAGGTAGATTGATAGATACAGATAGGTAGGTAGGTAGATAGATAGATACAGATAGGTAGGTAGGTAGATAGATAGAGATAGGTAGGTAGGTAGATAGATAAATACAGATAGGTAGGTAGGTAGGTAGATAGATAGAGATAGGTAGGTAGGTAGATAGATAGATAGATAGAGATAGGTAGGTATGTAGATTGATAGATACAGATAGGTAGGTAGGTAGATTGATAGATACAGATAGGTAGGTAGGTAGGTAGATAGATACAGATAGGTAGGTAGGTAGATTGATAGATACAGATAGGTAGGTAGGTAGATTGATAGATACAGATAGGTAGGTAGGTAGATAGACAGATACAGATAGGTAGGTAGGTAGATAGATAGATACAGATAGGTAGGTAGGTAGATAGATAGATAGAGATAGGGAGGTAGGTAGATAGATAAATACAGATAGGTAGGTAGGTAGGTAGATAGATAGAGATAGGTAGGTATGTAGATAGATAAATACAGATAGGTAGGTAGGTAGGTAGATAGAAAGAGATAGGTAGGTAGGTAGATAGATAGATAGAGATAGGTAGGTAGGTAGATTGATAGATACAGATAGGTAGGTAGGTAGATTGATAGATACAGATAGGTAGGTAGGTAGATAGATAGATACAGATAGGTAGGTAGGTAGATAGATAAATACAGATAGGTAGGTAGGTAGGTAGATAGATAGAGATAGGTAGGTAGGTAGATAGATAAATACAGATAGGTAGGTAGGTAGATAGATAGAGATAGGTAGGTAGGTAGATAGATAGGTACAGATAGGTAGGTAGGTAGATAGATAAATACAGATAGGTAGGTAGGTAGATAGATAGATAGAGATAGGTAGGTAGGTAGATTGATAGATACAGATAGGTAGGTAGGTAGATTGATAGATACAGATAGGTAGGTAGGTAGATTGATAGATACAGATAGGTAGGTAGGTAGATAGATAGATACAGATAGGTAGGTAGGTAGATAGATAGAGATAGGTAGGTAGGTAGATAGATAAATACAGATAGGTAGGTAGGTAGGTAGATAGATAGAGATAGGTAGGTAGGTAGATAGATAGATAGAGATAGGTAGGTATGTAGATTGATAGATACAGATAGGTAGGTAGGTAGATTGATAGATACAGATAGGTAGGTAGGTAGGTAGATAGATACAGATAGGTAGGTAGGTAGATTGATAGATACAGATAGGTAGGTAGGTAGATAGATAGATACAGATAGGTAGGTAGGTAGATAGATAGATAGAGATAGGTAGGTAGGTAGATAGATAAATACAGATAGGTAGGTAGGTAGGTAGATAGATAGAGATAGGTAGGTAGGTACATAGATAAATACAGATAGGTAGGTAGGTAGGTAGATAGATAGAGATAGGTAGGTAGGTAGATAGATAGATACAGATAGGTAGGTAGGTAGATAGATAAATACAGATAGTTAGGTAGGTAGATAGATAGATAGAGATAGGTTGGTAGGTAGATTGATAGATACAGATAGGTAGGTAGGTAGATTGATAGATACAGATAGGTAGGTAGGTAGATAGATAGATACAGATAGGTAGGTAGATAGATAGATAGATAGATAGATAGATAGAGATAGGTAGGTAGGTAGATAGATAAATACAGATAGGTAGGAAGGTAGGTAGATAGATACAGATAGGTAGGTAGGTAGATAGATAAATACAGATAGGTAGGTAGGTAGATTGATAGATACAGATAGGTAGGTAGGTAGATAGATAAATACAGATAGGTAGGTAGGTAGATAGATAGATAGAGATAGGTAGGTAGGTACATAGATAAATACAGATAGGTAGGTAGGTAGATAGATAGAGATAGGTAGGTAGGTAGATAGATAGATAGAGATAGGTAGGTAGGTAGATTGATAGATACAGATAGGTAGGTAGGTAGATTGATAGATACAGATAGGTAGGTAGGTAGATAGATAAATACAGATAGGTAGGTAGGTAGATAGATAGATAGAGATAGGTAGGTAGGTACATAGATAAATACAGATAGGTAGGTAGGTATATAGATAGAGATAGGTAGGTAGGTAGATAGATAGATAGATACAGATAGGTAGGTAGGTAGATAGATAGAGATAGGTAGGTAGGTAGATAGATAGATACAGATAGGTAGGTAGGTAGATAGATAAATACAGATAGGTAGGTAGGTAGATAGATAGATAGAGATAGGTAGGTATGTAGATTGATAGATACAGATAGGTAGGTAGGTAGATTGATAGATACAGATAGGTAGGTAGGTAGATTGATAGATACAGATAGGTAGGTAGGTAGATAGATAGAGATAGGTAGGTAGGTAGATAGATAGACATAGGTAGGTAGGTAGATTGATAGATACAGATAGGTAGGTATGTAGATAGATAGATACAGATAGGTAGGTAGATAGATAGATAGAAAGAGATAGGTAGGTAGGTACATAGATAAATACAGATAGGTAGGTAGGTAGGTAGATAGTTAGAGATAGGTAGGTAGGTAGATTGATAGATACAGATAGGTAGGTAGGTAGATAGATAGATACAGATAGGTAGGTAGGTAGATAGATAGATAGAGATAGGTAGGTAGGTAGATAGATAAATACAGATAGGTAGGTAGGTAGGTAGATAGATAGAGATAGGTAGGTAGGTAGATAGATAGATACAGATAGGTAGGTAGGTAGATAGATAGAGATAGGTAGGTAGGTAGATAGATAAATACAGATAGGTAGGTAGGTAGGTAGATAGATAGAGATAGGTAGGTAGGTAGATAGATAGATAGATAGAGATAGGTAGGTATGTAGATTGATAGATACAGATAGGTAGGTAGGTAGATTGATAGATACAGATAGGTAGGTAGGTAGATTGATAGATACAGATAGGTAGGTAGGTAGATAGATAGATACAGATAGGTAGGTAGGTAGATAGATAGAGATAGGTAGGTAGGTAGATAGATAAATACAGATAGGTAGGTAGGTAGGTAGATAGATAGAGATAGGTAGGTAGGTAGATAGATAGATAGAGATAGGTAGGTATGTAGATTGATAGATACAGATAGGTAGGTAGGTAGATTGCTAGATACAGATAGGTAGGTAGGTAGGTAGATAGATACAGATAGGTAGGTAGGTAGATTGATAGATACAGATAGGTAGGTAGGTAGATAGATAGATACAGATAGGTAGGTAGGTAGATAGATAGATAGAGATAGGTAGGTAGGTAGATAGATAAATACAGATGGGTAGGTAGGTAGGTAGATAGATAGAGATAGGTAGGTAGGTAGATAGATAAATACAGATTGGTAGGTAGGTAGGTAGATAGATAGAGATAGGTAGGTAGGTAGATAGATAGATAGATAGATAGATAGATAGAGATAGGTAGGTAGGTAGATTGATAGATACAGATAGGTAGGTAGGTAGATTGATAGATACAGATAGGTAGGTAGGTAGATTGATAGATACAGATAGGTAGGTAGGTAGATAGATAGATACAGATAGGTAGGTAGGTAGATAGATAGAGATAGGTAGGTAGGTAGATAGATAAATACAGATAGGTAGGTAGGTAGGTAGATAGATAGAGATAGGTAGGTAGGTAGATAGATAGATAGATAGAGATAGGTAGGTATGTAGATTGATAGATACAGATAGGTAGGTAGGTAGATTGATAGATACAGATAGGTAGGTAGGTAGGTAGATAGATACAGATAGGTAGGTAGGTAGATTGATAGATACAGATAGGTAGGTAGGTAGATTGATAGATACAGATAGGTAGGTAGGTAGATAGACAGATACAGATAGGTAGGTAGGTAGATAGATAGATACAGATAGGTAGGTAGGTAGATAGATAGATAGAGATAGGGAGGTAGGTAGATAGATAAATACAGATAGGTAGGTAGGTAGGTAGATAGATAGAGATAGGTAGGTAGGTAGATAGATAAATACAGATAGGTAGGTAGGTAGGTAGATAGAAAGAGATAGGTAGGTAGGTAGATAGATAGATAGAGATAGGTAGGTAGGTAGATTGATAGATACAGATAGGTAGGTAGGTAGATTGATAGATACAGATAGGTAGGTAGGTAGATAGATAGATACAGATTGGTAGGTAGGTAGATAGATAGATAGAGATAGGTAGGTAGGTAGATAGATAAATACAGATAGGTAGGTAGGTAGGTAGATAGATAGAGATAGGTAGGTAGGTAGATAGATAAATACAGATAGGTAGGTAGGTAGATAGATAGAGATAGGTAGGTAGGTAGATAGATAGGTACAGATAGGTAGGTAGGTAGATAGATAAATACAGATAGGTAGGTAGGTAGATAGATAGATAGAGATAGGTAGGTAGGTAGATTGATAGATACAGATAGGTAGGTAGGTAGATTGATAGATACAGATAGGTAGGTAGGTAGATTGATAGATACAGATAGGTAGGTAGGTAGATAGATAGATACAGATAGGTAGGTAGGTAGATAGATAGAGATAGGTAGGTAGGTAGATAGATAAATACAGATAGGTAGGTAGGTAGGTAGATAGATAGAGATAGGTAGGTAGGTAGATAGATAGATAGAGATAGGTAGGTATGTAGATTGATAGATACAGATAGGTAGGTAGGTAGATTGATAGATACAGATAGGTAGGTAGGTAGGTAGATAGATACAGATAGGTAGGTAGGTAGATTGATAGATACAGATAGGTAGGTAGGTAGATAGATAGATACAGATAGGTAGGTAGGTAGATAGATAGATAGAGATAGGTAGGTAGGTAGATAGATAAATACAGATAGGTAGGTAGGTAGGTAGATAGATAGAGATAGGTAGGTAGGTAGATAGATAGATACAGATAGGTAGGTAGGTAGATAGATAAATACAGATAGGTAGGTAGGTAGATAGATAGATAGAGATAGGTAGGTAGGTAGATTGATAGATACAGATAGGTAGGTAGGTAGATTGATAGATACAGATAGGTAGGTAGGTAGATAGATAGATACAGATAGGTAGGTAGATAGATAGATAGATAGATAGATAGATAGATAGATAGATAGATAGATAGATAGATAGATAGATAGATAGATAGATAGAGATAGGTAGGTAGGTAGATAGATAAATACAGATAGGTAGGAAGGTAGGTAGATAGATAGAGATAGGTAGGTAGGTAGATAGATAGATAGAGATAGGTAGGTAGGTAGGTAGGTAGGTAGATAAATACAGATAGGTAGGTAGGTAGATAGATAGATAGATAGAGATAGGTAGGTAGGTAGATTGATAGATACAGATAGGTAGGTAGGTAGATTGATAGATACAGATAGGTAGGTAGGTATATAGATAAATACAGATAGGTAGGTAGGTAGATAGATAGATAGAGATAGGTAGGTAGGTACATAGATAAATACAGATAGGTAGGTAGGTAGATAGATAGAGATAGGTAGGTAGGTAGATAGATAGATACAGATAGGTAAGTAGGTAGATAGATAGAGATAGGTAGGTAGGTAGATAGATAGATACAGATAGGTAGGTAGGTAGATAGATAAATACAGATAGGTAGGTAGGTAGGTAGATAGATAGAGATAGGTAGGTAGGTAGATAGATAGATACAGATAGGTAGGTAGGTAGATAGATAAATACAGATAGGTAGGTAGGTAGATAGATAGATAGATAGATAGATAGAGATAGGTAGGTAGGTACATAGATAAATACAGATAGGTAGGTAGGTAGATAGATAGAGATAGGTAGGTATGTAGATTGATAGATACAGATAGGTAGGTAGGTAGATTGATAGATACAGATAGGTAGGTAGGTAGATTGATAGATACAGATAGGTAGGTAGGTAGATAGATAGATAGAGATAGGTAGGTAGCTAGATAGATAGACATAGGTAGGTAGGTAGATTGATAGATACAGATAGGTAGGTATGTAGATAGATAGATACAGATAGGTAGGTAGATAGATAGATAGAAAGAGATAGGTAGGTAGGTAGATAGATAAATACAGATAGGTAGGTAGGTAGGTAGATAGTTAGAGATAGGTAGGTAGGTAGATTGATAGATACAGATAGGTAGGTAGGTAGATAGATAGATACAGATAGGTAGGTAGGTAGATAGATAGATAGAGATAGGTAGGTAGGTAGATAGATAAATACAGATAGGTAGGTAGATAGGTAGATAGATAGAGATAGGTAGGTAGGTAGCTAGATAAATACAGATAGGTAGGTAGGTAGGTAGATAGATAGAGATAGGTAGGTAGGTAGATAGATAGATACAGATAGGTAGGTAGGTAGATAGATAAATACAGATAGGTAGGTAGGTAGATAGATAGATAGAGATAGGTAGGTAGGTAGATTGATAGATACAGATAGGTAGGTAGGTAGATTGATAGATACAGATAGGTAGGTAGGTAGATTGATAAATACAGATAGGTAGGTAGGTAGATAGATAGATACAGATAGGTAGGTAGGTAGATAGATAGAGATAGGTAGGTAGGTAGATAGATAAATACAGATAGGAAGGTAGGTAGGTAGATAGATAGAGATAGGTAGGTAGGTAGATAGATAGATAGAGATAGGTAGGTATGTAGATTGATAGATACAGATAGGTAGGTAGGTAGATTGATAGATACAGATAGGTAGGTAGGTAGGTAGATAGATACAGATAGGTAGGTAGGTAGATTGATAGATACAGATAGGTAGGTAGGTAGATAGATACAGATAGGTAGGTAGGTAGATAGATAGATAGAGATAGATAGGTAGGTAGATAGATAAATACAGATAGGTAGGTAGGTAGGTAGATAGATAGAGATAGGTAGGTAGGTAGATAGATAAATACAGATAGGTAGGTAGGTAGGTAGATAGATAGAGATAGGTAGGTAGGTAGATAGATAGATACAGATAGGTAGGTAGGTAGATAGATAAATACAGATAGGTAGGTAGGTAGATAGATAGATAGATAGAGATAGGTAGGTAGGTAGATTGATAGATACAGATAGGTAGGGAGGTAGATTGATAGATACAGATTGGTAGGTAGGTAGATTGATAGATACAGATAGGTAGGTAGGTAGATAGATAGAGATAGGTAGGTAGGTAGATAGATAAATACAGATAGGTAGGTAGGTAGGTAGATAGATAGAGATAGGTAGGTAGGTAGATAGATAGAGATAGGTAGGTATGTAGATTGATAGATACAGATAGGTAGGTAGGTAGATTGATAGATACAGATAGGTAGGTAGGTAGATTGATAGATACAGATAGGTAGGTAGGTAGATAGATAGATACAGATAGGTAGGTAGGTAGATAGATAGATATAGGTAGGTAGGTAGATAGATAAATACAGATAGGTAGGTAGGTAGGTAGATAGATAGAGATAGGTAGGTAGGTATATAGATAGATAGAGATAGTTAGGTATGTAGATTGATAGATACAGATAGGTAGGTAGGTAGATTGATAGATGCAGATAGGTAGGTAGGTAGGTAGATAGATACAGATAGGTAGGTAGGTAGATTGATAGATACAGATAGGTAGGTAGGTAGATAGATAGATACAGATAGGTAGGTAGGTAGATAGATACAGATAGGTAGGTAGGTAGATTGATAGATACAGATAGGTAGGTAGGTAGATAGATACAGATAGGTAGGTAGGTAGATAGATAGATAGAGATAGATAGGTAGGTAGATAGATAAATACAGATAGGTAGGTAGGTAGGTAGATAGATAGAGATAGGTAGGTAGGTAGATAGATAAATACAGATAGGTAGGTAGGTAGGTAGATAGATAGAGATAGGTAGGTAGGTAGATAGATAGATACAGATAGGTAGGTAGGTAGATAGATAAATACAGATATGTAGGTAGGTAGATAGATAGATAGATAGAGATAGGTAGGTAGGTAGATTGATAGATACAGATAGGTAGGGAGGTAGATTGATAGATACAGATTGGTAGGTAGGTAGATTGATAGATACAGATAGGTAGGTAGGTAGATAGATAGAGATAGGTAGGTAGGTAGATAGATAAATACAGATAGGTAGGTAGGTAGGTAGATAGATAGAGATAGGTAGGTAGGTAGATAGATAGAGATAGGTAGGTATGTAGATTGATAGATACAGATAGGTAGGTAGGTAGATTGATAGATACAGATAGGTAGGTAGGTAGATTGATAGATACAGATAGGTAGGTAGGTAGATAGATAGATACAGATAGGTAGGTAGGTAGATAGATAGATATAGGTAGGTAGGTAGATAGATAAATACAGATAGGTAGGTAGGTAGGTAGATAGATAGAGATAGGTAGGTAGGTATATAGATAGATAGAGATAGTTAGGTATGTAGATTGATAGATACAGATAGGTAGGTAGGTAGATTGATAGATGCAGATAGGTAGGTAGGTAGGTAGATAGATACAGATAGGTAGGTAGGTAGATTGATAGATACAGATAGGTAGGTAGGTAGATAGATAGATACAGATAGGTAGGTAGGTAGATAGATAGATAGAGATAGGTAGGTAGGTAGATAGATAAATACAGATGGGTAGGTAGGTAGGTAGATAGATAGAGATAGGTAGGTAGGTAGATAGATAAATACAGATAGGTAGGTAGGTAGGTAGATAGATAGAGATAGGTAGGTAGGTAGATAGATAGATACAGATAGGTAGGTAGGTAGATAGATAAATACAGATAGGTAGGTAGGTAGATAGATAGATAGATAGATAGATAGATAGATAGATAGATAGATAGATAGATAGATAGAGATAGGTAGGTAGGTAGATTGATAGATACAGATAGGTATGTAGGTAGGTAGATAGATAGAGATAGGTAGGTAGGTATATAGATAGATAGAGATAGGTAGGTATGTAGATTGATAGATACAGATAGGTAGGTATGTAGATTGATAGATACAGATAGGTAGGTATGTAGGTAGATAGATACAGATAGGTAGGTAGGTAGATTGATAGATACAGATAGGTAGGTAGGTAGATAGATAGATACAGATAGGTAGGTAGGTAGATAGATAGATAGAGATAGGTAGGTAGGTAGATAGATAAATACAGATGGGTAGGTAGGTAGGTAGATAGATAGAGATAGGTAGGTAGGTAGATAGATAAATACAGATAGGTAGGTAGGTAGGTAGATAGATAGAGATAGGTAGGTAGGTAGATAGATAGATACAGATAGGTAGGTAGGTAGATAGATAAATACAGATAGGTAGGTAGGTAGATAGATAGATAGATAGATAGATAGATAGATAGATAGATAGATAGATAGATAGATAGATAGATAGATAGAGATAGGTAGGTAGGTAGATTGATAGATACAGATAGGTAGGTAGGTAGATTGATAGATACAGATAGGTAGGTAGGTAGATTGATAGATACAGATAGGTAGGTAGGTAGATAGATAGATACAGATAGGTAGGTAGGTAGATAGATAGAGATAGGTAGGTAGGTAGATAGATAAATACAGATAGGTAGGTAGGTAGGTAGATAGATAGAGATAGGTAGGTAGGTAGATAGATAGATAGATAGAGATAGGTAGGTATGTAGATTGATAGATACAGATAGGTAGGTAGGTAGATTGATAGATACAGATAGGTAGGTAGGTAGGTAGATAGATACAGATAGGTAGGTAGGTAGATAGACAGATACAGATAGGTAGGTAGGTAGATAGATAGATACAGATAGGTAGGTAGGTAGATAGATAGATAGAGATAGGTAGGTAGGTAGATAGATAAATACAGATAGGTAGGTAGGTAGGTAGATAGATAGAGATAGGTAGGTAGGTAGATAGATAAATACAGATAGGTAGGTAGGTAGGTAGATAGAAAGAGATAGGTAGGTAGGTAGATAGATAGATACAGATAGGTAGGTAGGTAGATAGATAAATACAGATAGGTAGGCAGGTAGATTGATAGATACAGATAGGTAGGTAGGTAGATAGATAGATACAGATAGGTAGGTAGGTAGATAGATACAGATAGGTAGGTAGGTAGATAGATAGAGATAGGTAGGTAGGTAGATAGATAGATACAGATAGGTAGGTAGGTAGATAGATAAATACAGATAGGTAGGTAGGTAGATAGATAGATAGATAGAGATAGGTAGGTAGGTAGATTGATAGATACAGATAGGTAGGTAGGTAGATTGATAGATACAGATAGGTAGGTAGGTAGATTGATAGATACAGATAGGTAGGTAGGTAGATAGATAGATACAGATAGGTAGGTAGGTAGATAGATAGAGATAGGTAGGTAGGTAGATAGATAAATACACATAGGTAGGTAGGTAGGTAGATAGATAGAGATAGGTAGGTAGGTAGATAGATAAATACAGATAGGTAGGTAGGTAGGTAGATAGATAGAGATAGGTAGGTAGGTAGATAGATAGATACAGATAGGTAGGTAGGTAGATAGATAAATACAGATAGGTAGGTAGGTAGATAGATAGATAGATAGAGATAGGTAGGTAGGTAGATTGATAGATACAGATAGGTAGGTAGGTAGATTGATAGATACAGATAGGTAGGTAGGTAGATAGATAGATACAGATAGGTAGGTAGGTAGATAGATAGAGATAGGTAGGTAGGTAGATAGATAAATACACATAGGTAGGTAGGTAGGTAGATAGATAGAGATAGGTAGGTAGGTAGATAGATAGAGATAGGTAGGTATGTAGATTGATAGATACAGATAGGTAGGTAGGTAGATTGATAGATACAGATAAGTAGGTAGGTAGGTAGATAGATACAGATAGGTAGGTAGGTAGATTGATAGATACAGATAGGTAGGTAGGTAGATAGATAGATACAGATAGGTAGGTAGGTAGATAGATAGATACAGATAGGTAGATAGATAGATAGATAGATAGATAGATAGATAGATAGATAGATAGATAGATAGATAGAGATAGGTAGGTAGGTAGATAGATAAATACAGATAGGTAGGAAGGTAGGAAGATAGATAGAGATAGGTAGGTAGGTAGATAGATAGATAGAGATAGGTAGGTAGGTAGGTAGATAGATACAGATAGGTAGGTAGGTAGATTGATAGATACAGATAGGTAGGTAGGTAGAGAGATAGATACAGATAGGTAGGTAGATTGATAGATACAGATAGGTAGGTCGATTGATAGATACAGATAGGTAGGTAGGTAGATTGATAGATACAGCTAGGTAGGTAGGTAGATAGATAGATACAGATAGGTAGGTAGATAGATAGATAGATAGATAGATAGATAGATAGATAGATAGATAGATAGATAGATAGATAGAGATAGGTAGGTAGGTAGATAGATAAATACAGATAGGTAGGAAGGTAGGTAGATAGATAGAGATAGGTAGGTAGGTAGATAGATAGATAGAGATAGGTAGGTAGGTAGGTAGATTGATAGATACAGATAGGTAGGTAGGTAGATTGATAGATACAGATAGGTAGGTAGGTAGATAGATAAATACAGATAGGTAGGTAGGTAGATAGATAGATAGAGATGGGTAGGTAGGTAGATAGATAAATACAGATAGGTAGGTAGGTAGATAGCTAGAGATAGGTAGGTAGGTAGATAGATAGATACAGATAGGTAGGTAGGTAGATAGATAGAGATAGGTAGGTAGGTAGATAGATAGATACAGATAGGTAGGTAGGTAGATAGATTAATACAGATAGGTAGGTAGGTAGATAGATAGATAGAGATAGGTAGGTATGTAGATTGATAGATACAGATAGGTAGGTAGGTAGATTGATAGATACAGATAGGTAGGTAGGTAGATTGATAGATACAGATAGGTAGGTAGGTAGATAGATAGATAGAGATAGGTAGGTAGATAGATAGATAGATAGATAGATAGAGATAGGTAGGTAGGTAGATAGATAAATACAGATAGGTAGGTAGGTAGGTAGATAGATAGAGATAGGTAGGTAGGTAGATAGATAGATAGAGATAGGTAGGTAGGTAGATTGATAGATACAGATAGGTAGGTAGGTAGATTGATAGATACAGATAGGTAGGTAGGTAGATTGATAGATACAGATAGGTAGGTAGGTAGGTAGATAGATACAGATAGGTAGGTAGGTAGATTGATAGATACAGTTATGTAGGTAGGTAGATAGATAGATACAGATAGGTAGGTAGGTAGATAGATAAATACAGATAGGTAGGTAGGTAGATAGATAGATAGATAGAGATAGGTAGGTAGGTAGATTGATAGATACAGATAGGTAGGTAGGTAGATTGATAGATACAGATAGGTAGGTAGGTAGATAGATAGATACAGATAGGTAGGTAGGTAGATAGATAGAGATAGGTAGGTAGGTAGATAGATAAATACAGATAGGTAGGTAGGTAGGTACATAGATAGAGATAGGTAGGTAGGTAGGTAGATAGATAGATAGAGATAGGTAGGTATGTAGATTGATAGATACAGATAGGTAGGTAGGTAGATTGATAGATACAGATAGGTAGGTAGGTAGATTGATAGATACAGATAGGTAGGTAGGTAGATTGATAGATACAGATAGGTAGGTAGGTAGATAGATAGATACAGATAGGTAGGTAGGTAGATAGATAGAGATAGGTAGGTAGGTAGATAGATAAATACAGATAGGTAGGTAGGTAGGTAGATAGATAGAGATAGGTAGGTAGGTAGATAGATAGATAGAGATAGGTAGGTATGTAGATTGATAGATACAGATAGGTAGGTAGGTAGATTGATAGATACAGATAGGTAGGTAGGTAGGTAGATAGATACAGATAGGTAGGTAGGTAGATTGATAGATACAGATAGGTAGGTAGGTAGATAGATAGATACAGATAGGTAGGTAGTTAGATAGATAGATAGAGATAGGTAGGTAGGTAGATAGATAAATACAGATGGGTAGGTAGGTAGGTAGATAGATAGAGATAGGTAGGTAGGTAGATAGATAAATACAGATAGGTAGGTAGGTAGGTAGATAGATAGAGATAGGTAGGTAGGTAGATAGATAGATACAGATAGGTAGGTAGGTAGATAGATAAATACAGATAGGTAGGTAGGTAGATAGATAGATAGATAGATAGATAGATAGATAGATAGATAGATAGATAGATAGATAGATAGAGATAGGTAGGTAGGTTGATTGATAGATACAGATAGGTAGGTAGGTAGATTGATAGATACAGATAGGTAGGTAGGTAGATTGATAGATACAGATAGGTAGGTAGGTAGATAGATAGATACAGATAGGTAGGTAGGTAGATAGATAGAGATAGGTAGGTAGGTAGATAGATAAATACAGATAGGTAGGTAGGTAGGTAGATAGATAGAGATAGGTAGGTAGGTAGATAGATAGATAGAGATAGGTAGGTATGTAGATTGATAGATACAGATAGGTAGGTAGGTAGATTGATAGATACAGATAGGTAGGTAGGTAGGTAGATAGATACAGATAGGTAGGTAGGTAGATTGATAGATACAGATAGGTAGGTAGGTAGATTGATAGATACAGATAGGTAGGTATGTAGATAGACAGATACAGATAGGTAGGTAGGTAGATAGATAGATACAGATAGGTAGGTAGGTAGATAGATAGATACAGATAGGTAGGTAGGTAGATAGATAAATACAGATAGGTAGGTAGGTAGGTAGATAGATAGAGATAGGTAGGTAGGTAGATAGATAAATACAGATAGGTAGGTAGGTAGGTAGATAGAAAGAGATAGGTAGGTAGGTAGATAGATAGATACAGATAGATAGGTAGGTAGATAGATAAATACAGATAGGTAGGCAGGTAGATTGATAGATACAGATAGGTAGGTAGGTAGATAGATAGATACAGATAGGTAGGTAGGTAGATAGATAGAGATAGGTAGGTAGGTAGATAGATAAATACAGATAGGTAGGTAGGTAGGTAGATAGATAGAGATAGGTAGGTAGGTAGATAGATAAATACAGATAGGTAGGTAGGTAGATAGATAGAGATAGGTAGGTAGGTAGATAGATCGGTACAGATAGGTAGGTAGGTAGATAGATAAATACAGATAGGTAGGTAGGTAGATAGATAGATAGAGATAGGTAGGTAGGTAGATTGATAGATACAGATAGGTAGGTAGGTAGATTGATAGATACAGATAGGTAGGTAGGTAGATTGATAGATACAGATAGGTAGGTAGGTAGATAGATAGATACAGATAGGTAGGTAGGTAGATAGATAGAGATAGGTAGGTAGGTAGATAGATAAATACAGATAGGTAGGTAGGTAGGTAGATAGATAGAGATAGGTAGGTAGGTAGATAGATAGATAGAGATAGGTAGGTATGTAGATTGATAGATACAGATAGGTAGGTAGGTAGATTGATAGATACAGATAGGTAGGTAGGTAGGTAGATAGATACAGATAGGTAGGTAGGTAGATTGATAGATACAGATAGGTAGGTAGGTAGATAGATAGATACAGATAGGTAGGTAGGTAGATAGATAGATAGAGATAGGTAGGTAGGTAGATAGATAAATACAGATAGGTAGGTAGGTAGGTAGATAGATAGAGATAGGTAGGTAGGTAGATAGATAGATACAGATAGGTAGGTAGGTAGATAGATAAATACAGATAGGTAGGTAGGTAGATAGATAGATAGAGATAGGTAGGTAGGTAGATTGATAGATACAGATAGGTAGGTAGGTAGATTGATAGATACAGATAGGTAGGTAGGTAGATAGATAGATACAGATAGGTAGGTAGATAGATAGATAGATAGATAGATAGATAGATAGATAGATAGATAGATAGATAGATAGAGATAGGTAGGTAGGTAGATAGATAAATACAGATAGGTAGGAAGGTAGGTAGATAGATAGAGATAGGTAGGTAGGTAGATAGATAGATAGAGATAGGTAGGTAGGTAGATTGATAGATACAGATAGGTAGGTAGGTAGATTGATAGATACAGATAGGTAGGTAGGTATATAGATAAATACAGATAGGTAGGTAGGTAGATAGATAGATAGAGATAGGTAGGTAGGTACATCGATAAATACAGATAGGTAGGTAGGTAGATAGATAGAGATAGGTAGGTAGGTAGATAGATAGATACAGATAGGTAAGTAGGTAGATAGATAGAGATAGGTAGGTAGGTAGATAGATAGATACAATTAGGTAGGTAGGTAGATAGATAAATACAGATAGGTAGGTAGGTAGGTAGATAGATAGAGATAGGTAGGTAGGTAGATAGATAGATACAGATAGGTAGGTAGGTAGATAGATAAATACAGATAGGTAGGTAGGTAGATAGATAGATAGATAGATAGATAGATAGATAGATAGATAGAGATAGGTAGGTAGGTACATAGATAAATACAGATAGGTAGGTAGGTAGATAGATAGAGATAGGTAGGTATGTAGACTTATAGATACAGATAGGTAGGTAGGTAGATTGATAGATACAGATAGGTAGGTAGGTAGATTGATAGATACAGATAGGTAGGTATGTAGATAGATAGATACAGATAGGTAGGTAGATAGATAGATAGAAAGAGATAGGTAGGTAGGTAGATAGATAAATACAGATAGGTAGGTAGGTAGGTAGATAGTTAGAGATAGGTAGGTAGGTAGATTGATAGATACAGATAGGTAGGTAGGTATATAGATAGATACAGATAGGTAGGTAGGTAGATAGATAGATAGAGATAGGTAGGTAGGTAGATAGATAAATACAGATAGGTAGGTAGATAGGTAGATAGATAGAGATAGGTATGTAGGTAGCTAGATAAATACAGATAGGTAGGTAGGTAGGTAGATAGATAGAGATAGGTAGGTAGGTAGATAGATAGATACAGATAGGTAGGTAGGTAGATAGATAAATACAGATAGGTAGGTAGGTAGATAGATAGATAGAGATAGGTAGGTAGGTAGATTGATAGATACAGATAGGTAGGTAGGTAGATTGATAGATACAGATAGGTAGGTAGGTAGATAGATAGATACAGATAGGTAGGTAGGTAGATAGATAGAGATAGGTAGGTAGGTAGATAGATAAATACAGATAGGAAGGTAGGTAGGTAGATAGATAGAGATAGGTAGGTAGGTAGATAGATAGATAGAGATAGGTAGGTATGTAGATTGATAGATACAGATAGGTAGGTAGGTAGATTGATAGATACAGATAGGTAGGTAGGTAGGTAGATAGATACAGATAGGTAGGTAGGTAGATTGATAGATACAGATAGGTAGGTAGGTAGATAGATACAGATAGGTAGGGAGGTAGATTGATAGATACAGATAGGTAGGTAGGTAGATTGATAGATACAGATAGGTAGGTAGGTAGATAGATAGAGATAGGTAGGTAGGTAGATAGATAAATACAGATAGGTAGGTAGGTAGGTAGATAGATAGAGATAGGTAGGTAGGTAGATAGATAGAGATAGGTAGGTATGTAGATTGATAGATACAGATAGGTAGGTAGGTAGATTGATAGATACAGATAGGTAGGTAGGTAGATTGATAGATACAGATATGTAGGTAGGTAGATAGATATATACAGATAGGTAGGTAGGTAGATAGATAGAGATAGGTAGGGAGGTAGATAGATAAATACAGATAGGTAGGTAGGTAGGTAGATAGATAGAGATAGGTAGGTAGGTATATAGATAGATAGAGATAGGTAGGTATGTAGATTGATAGATACAGATAGGTAGGTAGGTAGATTGATAGATGCAGATAGGTAGGTAGGTAGGTAGATAGATACAGATAGGTAGGTAGGTAGATTGATAGATACAGATAGGTAGGTAGGTAGATAGATAGATACAGATAGGTAGGTAGGTAGATAGATAGATAGAGATAGGTAGGTAGGTAGATAGATAAATACAGATGGGTAGGTAGGTAGGTAGATAGATAGAGATAGGTAGGTAGGTAGATAGATAAATACAGATAGGTAGGTAGGTAGGTAGATAGATAGAGATAGGTAGGTAGGTAGATAGATAGATACAGATAGGTAGGTAGGTAGATAGATAAATACAGATAGGTAGGTAGGTAGATAGATAGATAGATAGATAGATAGATAGATAGATAGATAGATAGATAGATAGATAGATAGAGATAGGTAGGTAGGTAGATTGATAGATACAGATAGGTAGGTAGGTAGGTAGATAGATAGAGATAGGTAGGTAGGTAGATTGATAGATACAGATAGGTAGGTAGGTAGATAGATAGATACAGATAGGTAGGTAGGTAGATAGATAGATAGAGATAGGTAGGTAGGTAGATAGATAAATACAGATGGGTAGGTAGGTAGGTAGATAGATAGAGATAGGTAGGTAGGTAGATAGATAAATACAGATAGGTAGGTAGGTAGGTAGATAGATAGATAGAGATAGGTAGGTATGTAGATTGATAGATACAGATAGGTAGGTAGGTAGATTGATAGATACAGATAGGTAGGTAGGTAGGTAGATAGATACAGATAGGTAGGTAGGTAGATTGATAGATACAGATAGGTAGGTAGGTAGATAGATAGATACAGATAGGTAGGTAGGTAGATAGATAGATAGAGATAGGTAGGTAGGTAGATAGATAAATACAGATGGGTAGGTAGGTAGGTAGATAGATAGAGATAGGTAGGTAGGTAGATAGATAAATACAGATAGGTAGGTAGGTAGGTAGATAGATAGATAGAGATAGGTAGGTAGGTAGATAGATAGATACAGATAGGTAGGTAGGTAGATAGATAAATACAGATAGGTAGGTAGGTAGATAGATAGATAGATAGATAGATAGATAGATAGATAGATAGATAGATAGATAGATAGATAGATAGATAGAGATAGGTAGGTAGGTAGATTGATAGATACAGATAGGTAGGTAGGTAGATTGATAGATACAGATAGGTAGGTAGGTAGATTGATAGATACAGATAGGTAGGTAGGTAGATAGATAGATACAGATAGGTAGGTAGGTAGATAGATAGAGATAGGTAGGTAGGTAGATAGATAAATACAGATAGGTAGGTAGGTAGGTAGATAGATAGAGATAGGTAGGTAGGTAGATAGATAGATAGATAGATAGATAGAGATAGGTAGGTATGTAGATTGATAGATACAGATAGGTAGGTAGGTAGATTGATAGATACAGATAGGTAGGTAGGTAGGTAGATAGATACAGATAGGTAGGTAGGTAGATAGACAGATACAGATAGGTAGGTAGGTAGATAGATAGATACAGATAGGTAGGTAGGTAGATAGATAGATAGAGATAGGTAGGTAGGTAGATAGATAAATACAGATAGGTAGGTAGGTAGGTAGATAGATAGAGATAGGTAGGTAGGTAGATTGATAGATACAGATAGGTAGGTAGGTAGATAGATAGATACAGATAGGTAGGTAGGTAGATAGATAGATAGAGATAGGTAGGTAGGTAGATAGATAAATACAGATGGGTAGGTAGGTAGGTAGATAGATAGAGATAGGTAGGTAGGTAGATAGATAAATACAGATAGGTAGGTAGGTAGGTAGATAGATAGATAGAGATAGGTAGGTATGTAGATTGATAGATACAGATAGGTAGGTAGGTAGATTGATAGATACAGATAGGTAGGTAGGTAGGTAGATAGATACAGATAGGTAGGTAGGTAGATTGATAGATACAGATAGGTAGGTAGGTAGATAGATAGATACAGATAGGTAGGTAGGTAGATAGATAGATAGAGATAGGTAGGTAGGTAGATAGATAAATACAGATGGGTAGGTAGGTAGGTAGATAGATAGAGATAGGTAGGTAGGTAGATAGATAAATACAGATAGGTAGGTAGGTAGGTAGATAGATAGATAGAGATAGGTAGGTAGGTAGATAGATAGATACAGATAGGTAGGTAGGTAGATAGATAAATACAGATAGGTAGGTAGGTAGATAGATAGATAGATAGATAGATAGATAGATAGATAGATAGATAGATAGATAGATAGATAGATAGATAGAGATAGGTAGGTAGGTAGATTGATAGATACAGATAGGTAGGTAGGTAGATTGATAGATACAGATAGGTAGGTAGGTAGATTGATAGATACAGATAGGTAGGTAGGTAGATAGATAGATACAGATAGGTAGGTAGGTAGATAGATAGAGATAGGTAGGTAGGTAGATAGATAAATACAGATAGGTAGGTAGGTAGGTAGATAGATAGAGATAGGTAGGTAGGTAGATAGATAGATAGATAGATAGATAGAGATAGGTAGGTATGTAGATTGATAGATACAGATAGGTAGGTAGGTAGATTGATAGATACAGATAGGTAGGTAGGTAGGTAGATAGATACAGATAGGTAGGTAGGTAGATAGACAGATACAGATAGGTAGGTAGGTAGATAGATAGATACAGATAGGTAGGTAGGTAGATAGATAGATAGAGATAGGTAGGTAGGTAGATAGATAAATACAGATAGGTAGGTAGGTAGGTAGATAGATAGAGATAGGTAGGTAGGTAGATAGATAAATACAGATAGGTAGGTAGGTAGGTAGATAGAAAGAGATAGGTAGGTAGGTAGATAGATAGATACAGATAGGTAGGTAGGTAGATAGATAAATACAGATAGGTAGGCAGGTAGATTGATAGATACAGATAGGTAGGTAGGTAGATAGATAGATACAGATAGGTAGGTAGGTAGATAGATAGAGATAGGTAGGTAGGTAGATAGATAAATACAGATAGGTAGGTAGGTAGGTAGATAGATAGAGATAGGTAGGTAGGTAGATAGATAGATAGAGATAGGTAGGTATGTAGATTGATAGATACAGATAGGTAGGTAGGTAGATTGATAGATACAGATAGGTAGGTAGGTAGGTAGATAGATACAGATAGGTAGGTAGGTAGATTGATAGATACAGTTATGTAGGTAGGTAGATAGATAGATACAGATAGGTAGGTAGGTAGATAGATAGATAGAGATAGGTAGGTAGGTAGATAGATAAATACAGATAGGTAGGTAGGTAGGTAGATAGATAGAGATAGGTAGGTAGGTAGATAGATAAATACAGATAGGTAGGTAGGTAGGTAGATAGATAGAGATAGGTAGGTAGGTAGATAGATAGATACAGATAGGTAGGTAGGTAGATAGATAAATACAGATAGGTAGGTAGGTAGATAGATAGATAGATAGAGATAGGTAGGTAGGTAGATTGATAGATACAGATAGGTAGGTAGGTAGATTGATAGATACAGATAGGTAGGTAGGTAGATTGATAGATACAGATAGGTAGGTAGGTAGATAGATAGATACAGATAGGTAGGTAGGTAGATAGATAGAGATAGGTAGGTAGGTAGATAGATAAATACAGATAGGTAGGTAGGTAGGTAGATAGATAGAGATAGGTAGGTAGGTAGATAGATAGAGATAGGTAGGTATGTAGATTGATAGATACAGATAGGTAGGTAGGTAGATTGATAGATACAGATAAGTAGGTAGGTAGGTAGATAGATACAGATAGGTAGGTAGGTAGATTGATAGATACAGATAGGTAGGTAGGTAGATAGATAGATACAGATAGGTAGGTAGGTAGATAGATAGATACAGATAGGTAGATAGATAGATAGATAGATAGATAGATAGATAGATAGATAGATAGATAGATAGATAGATAGAGATAGGTAGGTAGGTAGATAGATAAATACAGATAGGTAGGAAGGTAGGAAGATAGATAGAGATAGGTAGGTAGGTAGATAGATAGATAGAGATAGGTAGGTAGGTAGGTAGATAGATACAGATAGGTAGGTAGGTAGATTGATAGATACAGATAGGTAGGTAGGTAGATAGATAGATACAGATAGGTAGGTAGATTGATAGATACAGATAGGTAGGTCGATTGATAGATACAGATAGGTAGGTAGGTAGATTGATAGATACAGCTAGGTAGGTAGGTAGATAGATAGATACAGATAGGTAGGTAGATAGATAGATAGATAGATAGATAGATAGATAGATAGATAGATAGATAGAGATAGGTAGGTAGGTAGATTGATAGATACAGATAGGTAGGTAGGTAGATTGATAGATACAGATAGGTAGGTAGGTAGATAGATAAATACAGATAGGTAGGTAGGTAGATAGATAGATAGAGATGGGTAGGTAGGTAGATAGATAAATACAGATAGGTAGGTAGGTAGATAGCTAGAGATAGGTAGGTAGGTAGATAGATAGATACAGATAGGTAGGTAGGTAGATAGATAGAGATAGGTAGGTAGGTAGATAGATAGATACAGATAGGTAGGTAGGTAGATAGATTAATACAGATAGGTAGGTAGGTAGATACATAGATAGAGATAGGTAGGTATGTAGATTGATAGATACAGATAGGTAGGTAGGTAGATTGATAGATACAGATAGGTAGGTAGGTAGATTGATAGATACAGATAGGTAGGTAGGTAGATTGATAGATACAGATAGGTAGGTAGGTAGATAGATAGATAGATAGATAGATAGATAGAGATAGGTAGGTAGGTAGATAGATAAATACAGATAGGTAGGTAGGTAGGTAGATAGATAGAGATAGGTAGGTAGGTAGATAGATAGATAGAGATAGGTAGGTAGGTAGATTGATAGATACAGATAGGTAGGTAGGTAGATTGATAGATACAGATAGGTAGGTAGGTAGATTGATAGATACAGATAGGTAGGTAGGTAGATTGATAGATACAGTTATGTAGGTAGGTAGATAGATAGATACAGATAGGTAGGTAGGTAGATAGATAGATAGAGATAGGTAGGTAGGTAGATAGATAAATACAGATAGGTAGGTAGGTAGGTAGATAGATAGAGATAGGTAGGTAGGTAGATAGATAAATACAGATAGGTAGGTAGGTAGGTAGATAGATAGAGATAGGTAGGTAGGTAGATAGATAGATACAGATAGGTAGGTAGGTAGATAGATAAATACAGATAGGTAGGTAGGTAGATAGATAGATAGATAGAGATAGGTAGGTAGGTAGATTGATAGATACAGATAGGTAGGTAGGTAGATTGATAGATACAGATATGTAGGTAGGTAGATTGATAGATACAGATAGGTAGGTAGGTAGATAGATAGATACAGATAGGTAGGTAGGTAGATAGATAGAGATAGGTAGGTAGGTAGATAGATAAATACAGATAGGTAGGTAGGTAGGTAGATAGATAGAGATAGGTAGGTAGGTAGATAGATAGAGATAGGTAGGTATGTAGATTGATAGATACAGATAGGTAGGTAGGTAGATTGATAGATACAGATAGGTAGGTAGGTAGGTAGATAGATACAGTTAGGTAGGTAGGTAGATTGATAGATACAGATAGGTAGGTAGGTAGATAGATAGATACAGATAGGTAGGTAGGTAGATAGATAGATACAGATAGGTAGATAGATAGATAGATAGATAGATAGATAGATAGATAGATAGATAGGTAGGTAGATAGATAAATACAGATAGGTAGGAAGGTAGGAAGATAGATAGAGATAGGTAGGTAGGTAGATAGATAGATAGAGATAGGTAGGTAGGTAGGTAGATAGATACAGATAGGTAGGTAGGTAGATTGATAGATACAGATAGGTAGGTAGGTAGATAGATAGATACAGATAGGTAGGTAGGTAGATAGATAGATAGAGATAGGTAGGTAGGTAGATAGATAAATACAGATAGGTAGGTAGGTAGGTAGATAGATAGAGATAGGTAGGTAGGTAGATAGATAAATACAGATAGGTAGGTAGGTAGATAGATAGATAGAGATAGGTAGGTAGATTGATAGATACAGATAGGTAGGTCGATTGATAGATACAGATAGGTAGGTAGGTAGATTGATAGATACAGCTAGGTAGGTAGGTAGATAGATAGATACAGATAGGTAGGTAGGTAGATAGATAGATAGATAGATAGATAGATAGATAGATAGATAGATAGATAGAGATAGGTAGGTAGGTAGATAGATAAATACAGATAGGTAGGAAGGTAGGTAGATAGATAGAGATAGGTAGGTAGGTAGATAGATAGATAGAGATAGGTAGGTAGGTAGGTAGATTGATAGATACAGATAGGTAGGTAGGTAGATTGATAGATACAGATAGGTAGGTAGGTAGATAGATAAATACAGATAGGTAGGTAGGTAGATAGATAGATAGAGATGGGTAGGTAGGTAGATAGATAAATACAGATAGGTAGGTAGGTAGATAGCTAGAGATAGGTAGGTAGGTAGATAGATAGATACAGATAGGTAGGTACGTAGATAGATAGAGATAGGTAGGTAGGTAGATAGATAGATACAGATAGGTAGGTAGGTAGATAGATTAATACAGATAGGTAGGTAGGTAGATAGATAGATAGAGATAGGTAGGTATGTAGATTGATAGATACAGATAGGTAGGTAGGTAGATTGATAGATACAGATAGGTAGGTAGGTAGATTGATAGATACAGATAGGTAGGTAGGTAGATAGATAGATAGAGATAGGTAGGTAGGTAGATAGATAGACATAGGTAGGTAGGTAGATTGATAGATACAGATAGGTAGGTAGGTAGATAGATAGATACAGATAGGTAGGTAGATAGATAGATAGATAGATAGATAGATAGATAGATAGATAGATAGATAGATAGAGATAGGTAGGTAGGTAGATAGATAAATACAGATAGGTAGGTAGGTAGGTAGATAGATAGAGATAGGTAGGTAGGTAGATAGATAGATAGAGATAGGTAGGTAGGTAGATTGATAGATACAGATAGGTAGGTAGGTAGATTGATAGATACAGATAGGTAGGTAGATAGATAGATAGATACAGATAGGTAGGTAGGTAGATAGATAGATAGATAGATAGATAGATAGATAGATAGATAGATAGATAGGTAGGTAGGTAGGTAGATAGATAAATACAGATAGGTAGGTAGGTAGGTAGATAGATAGAGATAGGTAGGTAGGTAGATAGATAGATACAGATAGGTAGGTAGGTAGATAGATAGATACAGATAGGTAGGTAGATAGATAGATAGATAGATAGATAGATAGATAGATAGATAGATAGATAGATAGATAGATAGATAGATAGATAAATAGATAGGTAGATAGATAAATACAGATAGGTAGGAAGGTAGGTAGATAGATAGAGATAGGTAGGTAGGTAGATAGATAAATACAGATAGGTAGGTAGGTAGGTAGATAGATAGAGATAGGTAGCTAGGTAGATAGATAAATACAGATAGGTAGGTAGGTAGGTAGATAGATAGAGATAGGTAGGTAGGTAGATAGATAGATAGAGATAGGTAGGTAGGTAGATAGATAAATACAGATAGGTAGGTAGGTAGATAGATAGATAGAGATAGGTAGGTAGGTAGATTGATAGATACAGATAGGTAGGTAGGTAGATTGATAGATACAGATAGGTAGGTAGGTAGATTGATAGATAAAGATAGGTAGGTAGGTAGATAGATAGATACAGATAGGTTGGTAGGTAGATAGATAAATACAGATAGGTAGGTAGGTAGATAGATAGATAGAGATAGGTAGGTAGGTAGATTGATAGATACAGATAGGTAGGTAGGTAGATTGATAGATACAGATAGGTAGGTAGGTAGGTAGATAGATACAGATAAGTAGGTAGGTAGATTGATAGATACAGATAGGTAGGTAGGTAGATAGATAGATACAGATAGGTAGGTAGATAGATAGATAGAGATAGGTAGGTAGGTAGATAGATAAATACAGATAGGTAGGTAGGTAGGTAAATAGATAGAGATAGGTAGGTAGGTAGATAGATAAATACAGATAGGTAGGTAGGTAGGTAGATAGATAGAGATAGGTAGGTAGGTAGATAGATAGATACAGATAGGTAGGTAGGTAGATAGATAAATACAGATAGGTAGGTAGGTAGATAGATAGATAGAGATAGGTAGGTAGGTAGATTGATAGATACAGATAGGTAGGTAGGTAGATTGATAGATAGAGATAGGTAGGTAGGTAGATTGATAGATACAGATAGGTAGGTAGGTAGATAGATAGATACAGATAGGTAGGTAGGTAGATAGATAGAGATAGGTAGGTAGGTAGATAGATAAATACAGATAGGTAGGTAGGTAGGTAGATAGATAGAGATAGGTAGGTAGGTAGATAGATAGATAGAGATAGGTAGGTATGCAGATTGATAGATACAGATAGGTAGGTAGGTAGATTGATAGATACAGATAGGTAGGTAGGTAGGTAGATAGATACAGATAGGTAGGTAGGTAGATTGATAGATACAGATAGGTAGGTAGGTAGATAGATAGATACAGATAGGTAGTAGGTAGATAGATAGATACAGATAGGTAGATAGATAGATAGATAGATAGATAGATAGATAGATAGATAGATAGATAGATAGAGATAGGTAGGTAGGTAGATAGATAAATACAGATAGGTAGGAAGGTAGGAAGATAGATAGAGATAGGTAGGTAGGTAGATAGATAGATAGAGATAGGTAGGTAGGTAGATAGATAGATAGAGATGGGTAGGTAGGTAGATAGATAAATACAGATAGGTAGGTAGGTAGATAGCTAGAGATAGGTAGGTAGGTAGATAGATAGATACAGATAGGTAGGTACGTAGATAGATAGAGATAGGTAGGTAGGTAGATAGATAGATACAGATAGGTAGGTAGGTAGATAGATTAATACAGATAGGTAGGTAGGTAGATAGATAGATAGAGATAGGTAGGTATGTAGATTGATAGATACAGATAGGTAGGTAGGTAGATTGATAGATACAGATAGGTAGGTAGGTAGATTGATAGATACAGATAGGTAGGTAGGTAGATAGATAGATAGAGATAGGTAGGTAGGTAGATAGATAGACATAGGTAGGTAGGTAGATTGATAGATACAGATAGGTAGGTAGGTAGATAGATAGATACAGATAGGTAGGTAGATAGATAGATAGATAGATAGATAGATAGATAGATAGATAGATAGATAGATAGATAGATAGATAGAGATAGGTAGGTAGGTAGATAGATAAATACAGATAGGTAGGTAGGTAGGTAGATAGATAGAGATAGGTAGGTAGGTACATAGATAGATAGAGATAGGTAGGTAGGTAGATTGATAGATACAGATAGGTAGGTAGGTAGATTGATAGATACAGATAGGTAGGTAGATAGATAGATAGATACAGATAGGTAGGTAGGTAGATAGATAGATAGATAGATAGATAGATAGATAGATAGATAGATAGATAGATAGATAGATAGATAGATAGGTAGGTAGGTAGGTAGATAGATAAATACAGATAGGTAGGTAGGTAGGTAGATAGATAGAGATAGGTAGGTAGGTAGATAGATAGATACAGATAGGTAGGTAGGTAGATAGATAGATACAGATAGGTAGGTAGATAGATAGATAGATAGATAGATAGATAGATAGATAGATAGATAGATAGATAGATAAATAGATAGGTAGATAGATAAATACAGATAGGTAGGAAGGTAGGTAGATAGATAGAGATAGGTAGGTAGGTAGATAGATAAATACAGATAGGTAGGTAGGTAGGTAGATAGATAGAGATAGGTAGCTAGGTAGATAGATAAATACAGATAGGTAGGTAGGTAGGTAGATAGATAGAGATAGGTAGGTAGGTAGATAGATAGATAGAGATAGGTAGGTAGGTAGATAGATAAATACAGATAGGTAGGTAGGTAGATAGATAGATAGAGATAGGTAGGTAGGTAGATTGATAGATACAGATAGGTAGGTAGGTAGATTGATAGATACAGATAGGTAGGTAGGTAGATTGATAGATAAAGATAGGTAGGTAGGTAGATAGATAGATACAGATAGGTTGGTAGGTAGATAGATAAATACAGATAGGTAGGTAGGTAGATAGATAGATAGAGATAGGTAGGTAGGTAGATTGATAGATACAGATAGGTAGGTAGGTAGATTGATAGATACAGATAGGTAGGTAGGTAGGTAGATAGATACAGATAAGTAGGTAGGTAGATTGATAGATACAGATAGGTAGGTAGGTAGATAGATAGATACAGATAGGTAGGTAGATAGATAGATAGAGATAGGTAGGTAGGTAGATAGATAAATACAGATAGGTAGGTAGGTAGGTAAATAGATAGAGATAGGTAGGTAGGTAGATAGATAAATACAGATAGGTAGGTAGGTAGGTAGATAGATAGAGATAGGTAGGTAGGTAGATAGATAGATACAGATAGGTAGGTAGGTAGATAGATAAATACAGATAGGTAGGTAGGTAGATAGATAGATAGAGATAGGTAGGTAGGTAGATTGATAGATACAGATAGGTAGGTAGGTAGATTGATAGATAGAGATAGGTAGGTAGGTAGATTGATAGATACAGATAGGTAGGTAGGTAGATAGATAGATACAGATAGGTAGGTAGGTAGATAGATAGAGATAGGTAGGTAGGTAGATAGATAAATACAGATAGGTAGGTAGGTAGGTAGATAGATAGAGATAGGTAGGTAGGTAGATAGATAGATAGAGATAGGTAGGTATGCAGATTGATAGATACAGATAGGTAGGTAGGTAGATTGATAGATACAGATAGGTAGGTAGGTAGGTAGATAGATACAGATAGGTAGGTAGGTAGATTGATAGATACAGATAGGTAGGTAGGTAGATAGATAGATACAGATAGGTAGTAGGTAGATAGATAGATACAGATAGGTAGATAGATAGATAGATAGATAGATAGAGATAGGTAGGTAGGTAGATAGATAAATACAGATAGGTAGGAAGATAGATAGAGATAGGTAGGTAGGTAGATAGATAGATAGAGATAGGTAGGTAGGTAGATTGATAGATACAGATAGGTAGGTAGGTAGATTGATAGATACAGATAGGTAGGTAGGTAGATAGATAGATACAGATAGGTAGGTAGGTAGATAGATAGATAGAGATAGGTAGGTAGGTAGGTAGATAAATACAGATAGGTAGGTAGGTAGGTAGATAGATAGAGATAGGTAGGTAGGTAGATAGATAGATACAGATAGGTAGGTAGGTAGCTAGATAAATACAGATAGGTAGGTAGGTAGATAGATAGATAGAGATAGGTAGGTAGGTAGATTGATAGATACAGATAGGTAGGTAGGTAGATTGATAGATACAGATAGGTAGGTAGGTATATTGATAAATACAGATAGGTAGGTAGGTAGATAGATAGATACAGATAGGTAGGTAGGTAGATAGATAGAGATAGGTAGGTAGGTAGATAGATAAATACAGATAGGAAGGTAGGTAGGTAGATAAATACAGATAGGTAGGTAGGTAGATAGATAGATAGAGATAGGTAGGTATGTAGATTGATAGATACAGATAGGTAGGTAGGTAGATTGATAGATACAGATAGGTAGGTAGGTAGGTAGATAGATACAGATAGGTAGGTAGGTAGATTGATAGATACAGATAGGTAGGTAGGTAGATAGATAGATACAGATAGGTAGGTAGGTAGATAGATAGATAGAGATAGATAGGTAGGTAGATAGATAAATACAGATAGGTACGTAGGTAGGTAGATAGATAGAGATAGGTAGGTAGGTAGATAGATAAATACAGATAGGTAGGTAGGTAGGTAGATAGATAGAGATAGGTAGGTAGGTAGATAGATAGATACAGATAGGTAGGTAGGTAGATAGATAAATACAGATAGGTAGGTAGGTAGATAGATAGATAGAGATAGGTAGGTAGGTAGATTGATAGATACAGATAGGTAGGTAGGTAGATTGATAGATAGAGATAGGTAGGTAGGTAGATTGATAGATACAGATAGGTAGGTAGGTAGATAGATAGATACAGATAGGTAGGTAGGTAGATAGATAGAGATAGGTAGGTAGGTAGATAGATAAATACAGATAGGTAGGTAGGTAGGTAGATAGATAGAGATAGGTAGGTAGGTAGATAGATAGATAGAGATAGGTAGGTATGCAGATTGATAGATACAGATAGGTAGGTAGGTAGATTGATAGATACAGATAGGTAGGTAGGTAGGTAGATAGATACAGATAGGTAGGTAGGTAGATTGATAGATACAGATAGGTAGGTAGGTAGATAGATAGATACAGATAGGTAGTAGGTAGATAGATAGATACAGATAGGTAGATAGATAGATAGATAGATAGATAGATAGATAGATAGATAGATAGATAGAGATAGGTAGGTAGGTAGATAGATAAATACAGATAGGTAGGAAGGTAGGAAGATAGATAGAGATAGGTAGGTAGGTAGATAGATAGATAGAGATAGGTAGGTAGGTAGATTGATAGATACAGATAGGTAGGTAGGTAGATTGATAGATACAGATAGGTAGGTAGGTAGATAGATAGATACAGATAGGTAGGTAGGTAGATAGATAGATAGAGATAGGTAGGTAGGTAGGTAGATAAATACAGATAGGTAGGTAGGTAGGTAGATAGATAGAGATAGGTAGGTAGGTAGATAGATAGATACAGATAGGTAGGTAGGTAGCTAGATAAATACAGATAGGTAGGTAGGTAGATAGATAGATAGAGATAGGTAGGTAGGTAGATTGATAGATACAGATAGGTAGGTAGGTAGATTGATAGATACAGATAGGTAGGTAGGTATATTGATAAATACAGATAGGTAGGTAGGTAGATAGATAGATACAGATAGGTAGGTAGGTAGATAGATAGAGATAGGTAGGTAGGTAGATAGATAAATACAGATAGGAAGGTAGGTAGGTAGATAAATACAGATAGGTAGGTAGGTAGATAGATAGATAGAGATAGGTAGGTATGTAGATTGATAGATACAGATAGGTAGGTAGGTAGATTGATAGATACAGATAGGTAGGTAGGTAGGTAGATAGATACAGATAGGTAGGTAGGTAGATTGATAGATACAGATAGGTAGGTAGGTAGATAGATAGATACAGATAGGTAGGTAGGTAGATAGATAGATAGAGATAGATAGGTAGGTAGATAGATAAATACAGATAGGTACGTAGGTAGGTAGATAGATAGAGATAGGTAGGTAGGTAGATAGATAAATACAGATAGGTAGGTAGGTAGGTAGATAGATAGAGATAGGTAGGTAGGTAGATAGATAGATACAGATAGGTAGGTAGGTAGATAGATAAATACAGATAGGTAGGTAGGTAGATAGATAGATAGATAGAGATAGGTAGGTAGGTAGATTGATAGATACAGATAGGTAGGTAGGTAGATTGATAGATACAGATAGGTAGGTAGGTAGATAGATAGATACAGATAGGTAGGTAGGTAGATAGATAGAGATAGGTAGGTAGGTAGATAGATAAATACAGATAGGTAGGTAGGTAGGTACATAGATAGAGATAGGTAGGTAGGTAGATAGATAGATAGATAGAGATAGGTAGGTATGTAGATTGATAGATACAGATAGGTAGGTAGGTAGATTGATAGATACAGATAGGTAGGTAGGTAGATTGATAGATACAGATAGGTAGGTAGGTAGATTGATAGATACAGATAGGTAGGTAGGTAGATAGATAGATACAGATAGGTAGGTAGGTAGATAGATAGAGATAGGTAGGTAGGTAGATAGATAAATACAGATAGGTAGGTAGGTAGGTAGATAGATAGAGATAGGTAGGTAGGTAGATAGATAGATAGAGATAGGTAGGTATGTAGATTGATAGATACAGATAGGTAGGTAGGTAGATTGATAGATACAGATAGGTAGGTAGGTAGGTAGATAGATACAGATAGGTAGGAAGGTAGATTGATAGATACAGATAGGTAGGTAGGTAGATAGATAGATACAGATAGGTAGGTAGTTAGATAGATAGATAGAGATAGGTAGGTAGGTAGATAGATAAATACAGATGGGTAGGTAGGTAGGTAGATAGATAGAGATAGGTAGGTAGGTAGATAGATAGATACAGATAGGTAGGTAGGTAGATAGATAAATACAGATAGGTAGGTAGGTAGATAGATAGATAGATAGATAGATAGATAGATAGATAGATAGATAGATAGATAGATAGATAGATAGATAGATAGATAGATAGATAGATAGATAGAGATAGGTAGGTAGGTTGATTGATAGATACAGATAGGTAGGTAGGTAGATTGATAGATACAGATAGGTAGGTAGGTAGATTGATAGATACAGATAGGTAGGTAGGTAGATAGATAGATACAGATAGGTAGGTAGGTAGATAGATAGAGATAGGTAGGTAGGTAGATAGATAAATACAGATAGGTAGGTAGGTAGGTAGATAGATAGAGATAGGTAGGTAGGTAGATAGATAGATAGAGATAGGTAGGTATGTAGATTGATAGATACAGATAGGTAGGTAGGTAGATTGATAGATACAGATAGGTAGGTAGGTAGGTAGATAGATACAGATAGGTAGGTAGGTAGATTGATAGATACAGATAGGTAGGTAGGTAGATTGATAGATACAGATAGGTAGGTATGTAGATAGACAGATACAGATAGGTAGGTAGGTAGATAGATAGATACAGATAGGTAGGTAGGTAGATAGATAGATAGAGATAGGTAGGTAGGTAGATAGATAAATACAGATAGGTAGGTAGGTAGGTAGATAGATAGAGATAGGTAGGTAGGTAGATAGATAAATACAGATAGGTAGGTAGGTAGGTAGATAGAAAGAGATAGGTAGGTAGGTAGATAGATAGATACAGATAGATAGGTAGGTAGATAGATAAATACAGATAGGTAGGCAGGTAGATTGATAGATACAGATAGGTAGGTAGGTAGATAGATAGATACAGATAGGTAGGTAGGTAGATAGATAGAGATAGGTAGGTAGGTAGATAGATAAATACAGATAGGTAGGTAGGTAGGTAGATAGATAGAGATAGGTAGGTAGGTAGATAGATAGATAGAGATAGGTAGGTATGTAGATTGATAGATACAGATAGGTAGGTAGGTAGATTGATAGATACAGATAGGTAGGTAGGTAGGTAGATAGATACAGATAGGTAGGTAGGTAGATTGATAGATACAGTTAGGTAGGTAGGTAGATAGATAGATACAGATAGGTAGGTAGGTAGATAGATAGATAGAGATAGGTAGGTAGGTAGATAGATAAATACAGATAGGTAGGTAGGTAGGTAGATAGATAAATACAGATAGGTAGGTAGGTAGGTAGATAGATAGAGATAGGTAGGTAGGTAGATAGATAGATACAGATAGGTAGGTAGGTAGATAGATAAATACAGATAGGTAGGTAGGTAGGTAGATAGATAGATAGAGATAGGTAGGTAGGTAGATTGATAGATACAGATAGGTAGGTAGGTAGATTGATAGATACAGATAGGTAGGTAGGTAGATTGATAGATACAGATAGGTAGGTAGGTAGATAGATAGATACAGATAGGTAGGTAGGTAGATAGATAGAGATAGGTAGGTAGGTAGATAGATAAATACAGATAGGTAGGTAGGTAGGTAGATAGATAGAGATAGGTAGGTAGGTAGATAGATAGAGATAGGTAGGTATGTAGATTGATAGATACAGATAGGTAGGTAGGTAGATTTATAGATACAGATAGGTAGGTAGGTAGGTAGATAGATACAGATAGGTAGGTAGGTAGATTGATAGATACAGATAGGTAGGTAGGTAGATAGATAGATACAGATAGGTAGGTAGGTAGATAGATAGATACAGATAGGTAGATAGATAGATAGATAGATAGATAGATAGATAGATAGATAGATAGATAGAGATAGGTAGGTAGGTAGATAGATAAATACAGATAGGTAGGAAGGTAGGAAGATAGATAGAGATAGGTAGGTAGGTAGATAGATAGATAGAGATAGGTAGGTAGGTAGATAGATACAGATAGGTAGGTAGGTAGATTGATAGATACAGATAGGTAGGTAGGTAGATAGATAGATACAGATAGGTAGGTAGGTAGATAGATAGATAGAGATAGGTAGGTAGGTAGATAGATAAATACAGATAGGTAGGTAGGTAGGTAGATAGATAGAGATAGGTAGGTAGGTAGATAGATAAATACAGATAGGTAGGTAGGTAGGTAGATAGATAGAGATAGGTAGGTAGGTAGATAGATAGATACAGATAGGTAGGTAGGTAGATAGATAGATACAGATAGGTAGGTAGATAGATAGATAGATAGATAGATAGATAGATAGATAGATAGATAGATAGATAAATAGATAGGTAGATAGATAAATACAGATAGGTAGGAAGGTAGGTAGATAGATAGAGATAGGTAGGTAGGTACATAGATAAATACAGATAGGTAGGTAGGTAGGTAGATAGATAGAGATAGGTAGCTAGGTAGATAGATAAATACAGATAGGTAGGTAGGTAGGTAGATAGATAGAGATAGGTAGGTAGGTAGATAGATAGATAGAGATAGGTAGGTAGGTAGATAGATAAATACAGATAGGTAGGTAGGTAGATAGATAGATAGAGATAGGTAGGTAGGTAGATTGATAGATACAGATAGGTAGGTAGGTAGATTGATAGATACAGATAGGTAGGTAGGTAGATTGATAGATACAGATAGGTAGGTAGGTAGATAGATAGATACAGATAGGTTGGTAGGTAGATAGATAAATACAGATAGGTAGGTAGGTAGATAGATAGATAGAGATAGGTAGGTAGGTAGATTGATAGATACAGATAGGTAGGTAGGTAGATTGATAGATACAGATAGGTAGGTAGGTAGGTAGATAGATACAGATAAGTAGGTAGGTAGATTGATAGATACAGATAGGTAGGTAGGTAGGTAGATAGATAGATACAGATAGGTAGGTAGATAGATAGATAGAGATAGGTAGGTAGGTAGATAGATAAATACAGATAGGTAGGTAGGTAGGTAAATAGATAGAGATAGGTAGGTAGGTAGATAGATAAATACAGATAGGTAGGTAGGTAGGTAGATAGATAGAGATAGGTAGGTAGGTAGATAGATAGATACAGATAGGTAGGTAGGTAGATAGATAAATACAGATAGGTAGGTAGGTAGATAGATAGATAGAGATAGGTAGGTAGGTAGATTGATAGATACAGAGAGGTAGGTAGGTAGATTGATAGATACAGATAGGTAGGTAGATTCATAGATACAGATAGGTAGGTAGGTAGATAGATAGATACAGATAGGTAGGTAGGTAGATAGATAGAGATAGGTAGGTAGGTAGATAGATAAATACAGATAGGTAGGTAGGTAGGTAGATAGATAGAGATAGGTAGGTAGGTAGATAGATAGATAGAGATAGGTAGGTATGTAGATTGATAGATACAGATAGGTAGGTAGGTAGATTGATAGATACAGATAGGTAGGTAGGTAGGTAGATAGATACAGACAGGTAGGTAGGTAGATTGATAGATACAGATAGGTAGGTAGGTAGATTGATAGATACAGATAGGTAGGTATGTAGATAGACAGATACAGATAGGTAGGTAGGTAGATAGATAGATACAGATAGGTAGGTAGGTAGATAGATAGATAGAGATAGGTAGGTAGGTAGATAGATAAATACAGATAGGTAGGTAGGTAGGTAGATAGATAGAGATAGGTAGGTAGGTAGATAGATAAATACAGATAGGTAGGTAGGTAGGTAGATAGAAAGAGATAGGTAGGTAGGTAGATAGATAGATACAGATAGATAGGTAGGTAGATAGATAAATACAGATAGGTAGGCAGGTAGATTGATAGATACAGATAGGTAGGTAGGTAGATAGATAGATACAGATAGGTAGGTAGGTAGATAGATAGAGATAGGTAGGTAGGTAGGTAGATAGATAAATACAGATAGGTAGGTAGGTAGGTAGATAGATAGAGATAGGTAGGTAGGTAGATAGATAGATAGAGATAGGTAGGTATGTAGATTGATAGATACAGATAGGTAGGTAGGTAGATTGATAGATACAGATAGGTAGGTAGGTAGGTAGATAGATACAGATAGGTAGGTAGGTAGATTGATAGATACAGTTAGGTAGGTAGGTAGATAGATAGATACAGATAGGTAGGTAGGTAGATAGATAGATAGAGATAGGTAGGTAGGTAGATAGATAAATACAGATAGGTAGGTAGGTAGGTAGATAGATAAATACAGATAGGTAGGTAGGTAGGTAGATAGATAGAGATAGGTAGGTAGGTAGATAGATAGATACAGATAGGTAGGTAGGTAGATAGATAAATACAGATAGGTAGGTAGGTAGATAGATAGATAGATAGAGATAGGTAGGTAGGTAGATTGATAGATACAGATAGGTAGGTAGGTAGATTGATAGATACAGATAGGTAGGTAGGTAGATAGATAGATACAGATAGGTAGGTAGGTAGATAGATAGAGATAGGTAGGTAGGTAGATAGATAAATACAGATAGGTAGGTAGGTAGGTAGATAGATAGAGATAGGTAGGTAGGTAGATAGATAGAGATAGGTAGGTATGTAGATTGATAGATACAGATAGGTAGGTAGGTAGATTTATAGATACAGATAGGTAGGTAGGTAGGTAGATAGATACAGATAGGTAGGTAGGTAGATTGATAGATACAGATAGGTAGGTAGGTAGATAGATAGATACAGATAGGTAGGTAGGTAGATAGATAGATACAGATAGGTAGATAGATAGATAGATAGATAGATAGATAGATAGATAGATAGATAGATAGATAGATAGATAGATAGATAGAGATAGGTAGGTAGGTAGATAGATAAATACAGATAGGTAGGAAGGTAGGAAGATAGATAGAGATAGGTAGGTAGGTAGATAGATAGATAGAGATAGGTAGGTAGGTAGATAGATACAGATAGGTAGGTAGGTAGATTGATAGATACAGATAGGTAGGTAGGTAGATAGATAGATACAGATAGGTAGGTAGGTAGATAGATAGATAGAGATAGGTAGGTAGGTAGATAGATAAATACAGATAGGTAGGTAGGTAGGTAGATAGATAGAGATAGGTAGGTAGGTAGATAGATAAATACAGATAGGTAGGTAGGTAGGTAGATAGATAGAGATAGGTAGGTAGGTAGATAGATAGATACAGATAGGTAGGTAGGTAGATAGATAGATACAGATAGGTAGGTAGATAGATAGATAGATAGATAGATAGATAGATAGATAGATAGATAGATAAATAGATAGGTAGATAGATAAATACAGATAGGTAGGAAGGTAGGTAGATAGATAGAGATAGGTAGGTAGGTAGATAGATAAATACAGATAGGTAGGTAGGTAGGTAGATAGATAGAGATAGGTAGCTAGGTAGATAGATAAATACAGATAGGTAGGTAGGTAGGTAGATAGATAGAGATAGGTAGGTAGGTAGATAGATAGATAGAGATAGGTAGGTAGGTAGATAGATAAATACAGATAGGTAGGTAGGTAGATAGATAGATAGAGATAGGTAGGTAGGTAGATTGATAGATACAGATAGGTAGGTAGGTAGATTGATAGATACAGATAGGTAGGTAGGTAGATTGATAGATACAGATAGGTAGGTAGGTAGATAGATAGATACAGATAGGTTGGTAGGTAGATAGATAGATACAGATAGGTAGGTAGGTAGATAGATAGATAGAGATAGGTAGGTAGGTAGATTGATAGATACAGATAGGTAGGTAGGTAGATTGATAGATACAGATAGGTAGGTAGGTAGGTAGATAGATACAGATAAGTAGGTAGGTAGATTGATAGATACAGATAGGTAGGTAGGTAGGTAGATAGATAGATACAGATAGGTAGGTAGATAGATAGATAGAGATAGGTAGGTAGGTAGATAGATAAATACAGATAGGTAGGTAGGTAGGTAAATAGATAGAGATAGGTAGGTAGGTAGATAGATAAATACAGATAGGTAGGTAGGTAGGTAGATAGATAGAGATAGGTAGGTAGGTAGATAGATAGATACAGATAGGTAGGTAGGTAGATAGATAAATACAGATAGGTAGGTAGGTAGATAGATAGATAGAGATAGGTAGGTAGGTAGATTGATAGATACAGAGAGGTAGGTAGGTAGATTGATAGATACAGATAGGTAGGTAGATTCATAGATACAGATAGGTAGGTAGGTAGATAGATAGATACAGATAGGTAGGTAGGTAGATAGATAGAGATAGGTAGGTAGGTAGATAGATAAATACAGATAGGTAGGTAGGTAGGTAGATAGATAGAGATAGGTAGGTAGGTAGATAGATAGATAGAGATAGGTAGGTATGTAGATTGATAGATACAGATAGGTAGGTAGGTAGATTGATAGATACAGATAGGTAGGTAGGTAGGTAGATAGATACAGATAGGTAGGTAGGTAGATTGATAGATACAGATAGGTAGGTAGGTAGATAGATAGATACAGATAGGTAGGTAGGTAGATAGATAGATACAGATAGGTAGGTAGGTAGGTAGATAGATAGAGATAGGTAGGTAGGTAGATAGATAAATACAGATAGGTAGGTAGGTAGGTAGATAGATAGAGATAGGTAGGTAGGTAGATAGATAGATACAGATAGGTAGGTAGGTAGATAGATAAATACAGATAGGTAGGTAGGTAGATAGATAGATAGAGATAGGTAGGTAGGTAGATTGATAGATACAGATAGGTAGGTAGGTAGATTGATAGATAGAGATAGGTAGGTAGGTAGATTGATAGATACAGATAGGTAGGTAGGTAGATAGATAGATACAGATAGGTAGGTAGGTAGATAGATAGAGATAGGTAGGTAGGTAGATAGATAAATACAGATAGGTAGGTAGGTAGGTAGATAGATAGAGATAGGTAGGTAGGTAGATAGATAGATAGAGATAGGTAGGTATGTAGATTGATAGATACAGATAGGTAGGTAGGTAGATTGATAGATACAGATAGGTAGGTAGGTAGGTAGATAGATACAGATAGGTAGGTAGGTAGATTGATAGATACAGATAGGTAGGTAGGTAGATAGATAGATACAGATAGGTAGTAGGTAGATAGATAGATACAGATAGGTAGATAGATAGATAGATAGATAGATAGATAGATAGATAGATAGATAGATAGATAGAGATAGGTAGGTAGGTAGATAGATAAATACAGATAGGTAGGAAGGTAGGAAGATAGATAGAGATAGGTAGGTAGGTAGATAGATAGATAGAGATAGGTAGGTAGGTAGATTGATAGATACAGATAGGTAGGTAGGTAGATTGATAGATACAGATAGGTAGGTAGGTAGATAGATAGATACAGATAGGTAGGTAGGTAGATAGATAGATAGAGATAGGTAGGTAGGTAGGTAGATAAATACAGATAGGTAGGTAGGTAGGTAGATAGATAGAGATAGGTAGGTAGGTAGATAGATAGATACAGATAGGTAGGTAGGTAGCTAGATAAATACAGATAGGTAGGTAGGTAGATAGATAGATAGAGATAGGTAGGTAGGTAGATTGATAGATACAGATAGGTAGGTAGGTAGATTGATAGATACAGATAGGTAGGTAGGTAGATTGATAAATACAGATAGGTAGGTAGGTAGATAGATAGATACAGATAGGTAGGTAGGTAGATAGATAGAGATAGGTAGGTAGGTAGATAGATAAATACAGATAGGAAGGTAGGTAGGTAGATAGATAGAGATAGGTAGGTAGGTAGATAGATAGATAGAGATAGGTAGGTATGTAGATTGATAGATACAGATAGGTAGGTAGGTAGATTGATAGATACAGATAGGTAGGTAGGTAGGTAGATAGATACAGATAGGTAGGTAGGTAGATTGATAGATAGAGATAGATAGGTAGGTAGATAGATAAATACAGATAGGTAGGTAGGTAGATAGATAGATAGAGATAGATAGGTAGGTAGATAGATAAATACAGATAGGTACGTAGGTAGGTAGATAGATAGAGATAGGTAGGTAGGTAGATAGATAAATACAGATAGGTAGGTAGGTAGGTAGATAGATAGAGATAGGTAGGTAGGTAGATAGATAGATACAGATAGGTAGGTAGGTAGATAGATAAATACAGATAGGTAGGTAGGTAGATAGATAGATAGATAGAGATAGGTAGGTAGGTAGATTGATAGATACAGATAGGTAGGTAGGTAGATTGATAGATACAGATAGGTAGGTAGGTAGATAGATAGAGATAGGTAGGTAGGTAGATAGATAAATACAGATAGGTAGGTAGGTAGGTACATAGATAGAGATAGGTAGGTAGGTAGATAGATAGATAGATAGAGATAGGTAGGTATGTAGATTGATAGATACAGATAGGTAGGTAGGTAGATTGATAGATACAGATAGGTAGGTAGGTAGATTGATAGATACAGATAGGTAGGTAGGTAGATTGATAGATACAGATAGGTAGGTAGGTAGATAGATAGATACAGATAGGTAGGTAGGTAGATAGATAGAGATAGGTAGGTAGGTAGATAGATAAATACAGATAGGTAGGTAGGTAGGTAGATAGATAGAGATAGGTAGGTAGGTAGATAGATAGATAGAGATAGGTAGGTATGTAGATTGATAGATACAGATAGGTAGGTAGGTAGATTGATAGATACAGATAGGTAGGTAGGTAGGTAGATAGATACAGATAGGTGGGTAGGTAGATTGATAGATACAGATAGGTAGGTAGGTAGATAGATAGATACAGATAGGTAGGTAGTTAGTTAGATAGATAGATAGAGATAGGTAGGTAGGTAGATAGATAAATACAGATGAGTAGGTAGGTAGGTAGATAGATAGAGATAGGTAGGTAGGTAGATAGATAGATACAGATAGGTAGGTAGGTAGATAGATAAATACAGATAGGTAGGTAGGTAGATAGATAGATAGATAGATAGATAGATAGATAGATAGATAGATAGATAGATAGATAGATAGAGATAGGTAGGTAGGTTGATTGATAGATACAGATAGGTAGGTAGGTAGATTGATAGATACAGATAGGTAGGTAGGTAGATAGATAGATACAGATAGGTAGGTAGGTAGATAGATAGAGATAGGTAGGTAGGTAGATAGATAAATACAGATAGGTAGGTAGGTAGGTAGATAGATAGAGATAGTTAGGTAGGTAGATAGATAGATAGATAGAGATAGGTAGGTATGTAGATTGATAGATACAGATAGGTAGGTAGGTAGATTGATAGATACAGATAGGTAGGTAGGTAGGTAGATAGATACAGATAGGTAGGTAGGTAGATTGATAGATACAGATAGGTAGGTAGGTAGATTGATAGATACAGATAGGTAGGTATGTAGATAGACAGATACAGATAGGTAGGTAGGTAGATAGATAGATACAGATAGGTAGGTAGATAGATAGATAGAGATAGGTAGGTAGGTAGATAGATAAATACAGATAGGTAGGTAGGTAGGTAGATAGATAGAGATAGGTAGGTAGGTAGATAGATAAATACAGATAGGTAGGTAGGTAGGTAGATAGAAAGAGATAGGTAGGTAGGTAGATAGATAGATACAGAGAGATAGGTAGGTAGATAGATAAATACACATAGGTAGGCAGGTAGATTGATAGATACAGATAGGTAGGTAGGTAGATAGATAGAGATAGGTAGGTAGGTAGATAGATAAATACAGATAGGTAGGTAGGTAGGTAGATAGATATAGATAGGTAGGTAGGTAGATAGATAGATAGAGATAGGTAGGTATGTAGATTGATAGATACAGATAGGTAGGTAGGTAGATTGATAGATACAGATAGGTAGGTAGGTAGGTAGATAAATACAGATAGGTAGGTAGGTAGATTGATAGATACAGTTAGGTAGGTAGGTAGATAGATAGATACAGATAGGTAGGTAGGTAGATAGATAGATAGAGATAGGTAGGTAGGTAGATAGATAAATACAGATAGGTAGGTAGGTAGGTAGATAGATAAATACAGATAGGTAGGTAGGTAGGTAGATAGATAGAGATAGGTAGGTAGGTAGATAGATAGATACAGATAGGTAGGTAGGTAGATAGATAAATACAGATAGATAGGTAGGTAGATAGATAGATAGATAGAGATAGGTAGGTAGGTAGATTGATAGATACAGATAGGTAGGTAGGTAGATTGATAGATACAGATAGGTAGGTAGGTAGATTGATAGATACAGATAGGTAGGTAGGTAGATAGATAGATACAGATAGGTAGGTAGGTAGATAGATAGAGATAGGTAGGTAGGTAGATAGATAAATACAGATAGGTAGGTAGGTAGATAGATAGAGATAGGTAGGTAGGTAGATAGATAGAGATAGGTAGGTATGTAGATTGATAGATACAGATAGGTAGGTAGGTAGATTTATAGATACAGATAGGTAGGTAGGTAGGTAGATAGATACAGATAGGTAGGTAGGTAGATTGATAGATACAGATAGGTAGGTAGGTAGATAGATAGATACAGATAGGTAGGTAGGTAGATAGATAGATACAGATAGGTAGATAGATAGATAGATAGATAGATAGATAGATAGATAGATAGATAGATAGATAGATAGATAGATAGATAGATAGATAGAGATAGGTAGGTAGGTAGATAGATAAATACAGATAGGTAGGAAGGTAGGAAGATAGATAGAGATAGGTAGGTAGGTAGATAGATAGATAGAGATAGGTAGGTAGGTAGATAGATACAGATAGGTAGGTAGGTAGATTGATAGATACAGATAGGTAGGTAGGTAGATAGATAGATACAGATAGGTAGGTAGGTAGATAGATAGATAGAGATAGGTAGGTAGGTAGATAGATAAATACAGATAGGTAGGTAGGTAGGTAGATAGATAGAGATAGGTAGGTAGGTAGATAGATAAATACAGATAGGTAGGTAGGTAGGTAAATAGATAGAGATAGGTAGGTAGGTAGATAGATACAGATAGGTAGGTAGATTGATAGATACAGATAGGTAGGTAGGTAGATTGATAGATACAGATAGGTAGGTAGGTAGATAGATAGATACAGATAGGTAGGTAGGTAGGTAGATTGATAGATACAGATAGGTAGGTAGGTAGATTGATAGATACAGATAGGTAGGTAGGTAGATAGATAAATACAGATAGGTAGGTAGGTAGATAGATAGATAGAGATGGGTAGGTAGGTAGATAGATAAATACAGATAGGTAGGTAGGTAGATAGATAGAGATAGGTAGGTAGGTAGATAGATAGATACAGATAGGTAGGTAGGTAGATAGATAGAGATAGGTAGGTAGGTAGATAGATAGATAGAGATAGGTAGGTAGGTAGATAGATTAATACAGATAGGTAGGTAGGTAGATAGATAGATAGAGATAGGTAGGTATGTAGATTGATAGATACAGATAGGTAGGTAGGTAGATTGATAGATACAGATAGGTAGGTAGGTAGATTGATAGATACAGATAGGTAGGTAGGTAGATTGATAGATACAGATAGGTAGGTAGGTAGATAGATAGATACAGGTAGGTAGGTAGATAGATAGATAGATAGATAGATAGATAGATAGATAGAGATAGGTAGGTAGGTAGATAGATAAATACAGATAGGTAGGTAGGTAGGTAGATAGATAGAGATAGGTAGGTAGGTAGATAGATAGATAGAGATAGGTAGGTAGGTAGATTGATAGATACAGATAGGTAGGTAGGTAGATTGATAGATACAGATAGGTAGGTAGGTAGATAGATAGATACAGATAGGTAGGTAGGTAGATAGATAGATAGATAGATAGATAGATAGATAGAGATAGGTAGGTAGGTAGATAGATAAATACAGATAGGTAGGAAGGTAGGTAGATAGATAGAGATAGGTAGGTAGGTAGATAGATAAATACAGATAGGTAGGTAGGTAGGTAGATAGATAGAGATAGGTAGGTAGGTAGATAGATAAATACAGATAGGTAGGTAGGTAGGTAGATAGATAGATACAGATAGGTAGGTAGATAGATAGATAGATAGATAGATAGATAGATAGATAGATAGATAGATAGATAGATAGATAGGTAGATAGATAAATACAGATAGGTAGGAAGGTAGGTAGATAGATAGAGATAGGTAGGTAGGTAGATAGATAGATAGAGATAGGTAGGTAGGTAGATTGATAGATACAGATAGGTAGGTAGGTAGATTGATAGATACAGATAGGTATGTAGGTAGATAGATAGATACAGATAGGTAGGTAAGTAGATAGATAGATAGAGATAGGTAGGTAGGTAGATAGATAAATACAGATAGGTAGGTAGGTAGGTAGATAGATAGAGATAGGTAGGTAGGTAGATAGATAGATACAGATAGGTAGGTAGGTAGATAGATAAATACAGATAGGTAGGTAGGTAGATAGATAGATAGAGATAGGTAGGAAAGGTAGATTGATAGATACAGATAGGTAGGTAGGTAGATTGATAGATACAGATAGGTAGGTAGGTAGATTGATAAATACAGATAGGTAGGTAGGTAGGTAGATAGATAGAGATAGGTAGGTAGGTAGATAGATAAATACAGATAGGTAGGTAGGTAGGTAGATAGATAAATACAGATAGGTAGGTAGGTAGGTAGATAAATACAGATAGGTAGGTAGGTAGATAGATAGATAGAGATAGGAAGGTATGTAGATTGATAGATACAGATAGGTAGGTAGGTAGATTGATAGATACAGATAGGTAGGTAGGTAGATAGATAGATACTAATAGGTAGGTAGGTAGATAGATAGAGATAGGTAGGTAGGTAGATAGATAAATACAGATAGGTAGGTAGGTAGATTGATAGATACAGATAGGTAGGTAGGTAGATTGATAGATACAGATAGGTAGGTAGGTAGGTAGATAGATACAGATAGGTAGGTAGGTAGATTGATAGATACAGATAGATAGGTAGGTAGATAGATAGATACAGATAGGTAGGTAGATAGATAGATAGATAGATAGATAGATAGATAGATAGATAGATAGATAGATAGATAGATAGATAGATAGATAGAGATAGGTAGGTAGGTAGATAGATAAATACAGATAGGTAGGAAGGTAGGTAGATAGATAGAGATAGGTAGGTAGGTAGATAGATAAATACAGATAGGTAGGTAGGTAGATAGATAGATAGAGATAGGTAGGTAGGTAGATAGATAAATACAGATAGGTAGGTAGGTAGGTAGATAGATAGATACAGATAGGTAGGTAGGTAGATAGATAGATAGATAGATAGATAGATAGATATATAGATAGATAGATAGATAGAGATAGGTAGGTAGGTAGATAGATAAATACAGATAGGTAGGAAGGTTGGTAGATAGATAGAGATAGGTAGGTAGGTAGATAGATAGATAGAGATAGGTAGGTAGGTAGATTGATAGATACAGATAGGTAGGTAGGTAGATTGATAGATACAGATAGGTATGTAGGTAGATAGATAGATACAGATAGGTAGGTAGATAGATAGATAGATAGATAGATAGATAGATAGATAGATAGAGATAGGTAGGTAGGTAGATAGATAGATAGAGATAGGTAGGTAGGTAGGTAGATAAATACAGATAGGTAGGTAGGTAGGTAGATAGATAGAGATAGGTAGGTAGGTAAATAGATAGATACAGATAGGTAGGTAGGTAGATAGATAAATACAGATAGGTAGGTAGGTAGATAGATAGATAGAGATAGGTAGGAAAGGTAGATTGATAGATACAGATAGGTAGGTAGGTAGATTGATAGATACAGATAGGTAGGTAGGTAGATTGATAAATACAGATAGGTAGGTAGGTAGGTAGATAGATAGAGATAGGTAGGTAGGTAGGTAGATTGATAGATACAGATAGGTAGGTAGGTAGATTGATAGATACAGATAGGTAGGTAGGTAGATAGATAAATACAGATAGGTAGGTAGGTAGATAGATAGATAGAGATGGGTAGGTAGGTAGATAGATAAATACAGATAGGTAGGTAGGTAGATAGATAGAGATAGGTAGGTAGATAGATAGATAGATACAGATAGGTAGGTAGGTAGATAGATAGAGATAGGTAGGTAGGTAGATAGATTAAAACAGATAGGTAGGTAGGTAGATAGATAGATAGAGATAGGTAGGTATGTAGATTGATAGATACAGATAGGTAGGTAGGTAGATTGATACATACAGATAGGTAGGTAAGTAGATTGATAGATACAGATAGGTAGGTAGGTAGATACATAGATGGAGATAGGTAGGTAGGTAGATAGATAGACATAGGTAGGTAGGTAGATTGATAGATACAGATAGGTAGGTAGGTAGATAGATAGATACAGATAGGTAGGTAGATAGATAGATAGATAGATAGTTAGATAGATAGAGATAGGTAGGTAGGTAGATAGATAAATACAGATAGGTAGGTAGGTAGGTAGATAGATAGAGATAGGTAGGTAGGTAGATAGATAGATAGAGATAGGTAGGTAGGTAGATTGATAGATACAGATAGGTAGGTAGGTAGATTGATAGATACAGATAGGTAGGTAGGTAGATAGATAGATACAGATAGGTAGGTAGGTAGATAGATAGATAGATAGATAGATAGATAGATAGATAGATAGATAGATAGAGATAGGTAGGTAGGTAGGTAGATAGATAAATACAGATAGGTAGGTTGGTAGGTAGATAGATAGAGATAGGTAGGTAGGTAGATAGATAGATACAGATAGGTAGGTAGGTAGATAGATAGATACAGATAGGTAGGTAGGTAGGTAGATAGATAGATAGATAGATAGATAGATAGATAGATAGATAGATAGATAGATAGATAGATAGATAGATAGATAGATAGATAGATAGATATAGGTAGGTAGGTAGATAGATAAATACAGATAGGTAGGAAGGTAGGTAGATAGATAGAGATAGGTAGGTAGGTAGATAGATAAATACAGATAGGTAGGTAGGTAGGTAGATAGATAGAGATAGGTAGGTAGGTAGATAGATAAATACAGATAGGTAGGTAGGTAGGTAGATAGATAGATACAGATAGGTAGGTAGATAGATAGATAGATAGATAGATAGATAGATAGATAGATAGATAGATAGAGATAGGTAGGTAGGTAGATAGATAAATACAGATAGGTAGGAAGGTAGGTAGATAGATAGAGATAGGTAGGTAGGTAGATAGATAGATAGAGATAGGTAGGTAGGTAGATTGATAGATACAGATAGGTAGGTAGGTAGATTGATAGATACAGATAGGTATGTAGGTAGATAGATAGATACAGATAGGTAGGTAGGTAGATAGATAGATAGAGATAGGTAGGTAGGTAGATAGATAAATACAGATAGGTAGGTAGGTAGGTAGATAGATAGAGATAGGTAGGTAGGAAGATAGATAGATACAGATAGGTAGGTAGGTAGATAGATAAATACAGATAGGTAGGTAGGTAGATAGATAGATAGAGATAGGTAGGAAAGGTAGATTGATAGATACAGATAGGTAGGTAGGTAGATTGATAGATACAGATAGGTAGGTAGGTAGATTGATAAATACAGATAGGAAGGTAGGTAGGTAGATAGATAGAGATAGGTAGGTAGGTAGATAGATAAATACAGATAGGTAGGTAGGTAGGTAGATAGATAAATACAGATAGGTAGGTAGGTAGGTAGATAAATACAGATAGGTAGGTAGGTAGGTAGATATAGATAGAGATACGAAGGTATGTAGATTGATAGATACAGATAGGTAGGTAGGTAGATTGATAGATACAGATAGGTAGGTAGGTAGATAGATAGATACTAATAGGTAGGTAGGTAGATAGATAGAGATAGGTAGGTAGGTAGATAGATAAATACAGATAGGTAGGTAGGTAGGTAGATAGATAGAGATAGGTAGGTAGGTAGGTAGATAGATACAGATAGGTAGGTATGTAGATTGATAGATACAGATAGGTAGGTAGGTAGATTGATAGATACAGATAGGTAGGTAGGTAGGTAGATAGATACAGATAGGTAGGTAGGTAGATTGATAGATACAGATAGATAGGTAGGTAGATAGATAGATACAGATAGGTAGGTAGATAGATAGATAGATAGATAGATAGATAGATAGATAGATAGATAGATAGATAGAGATAGGTAGGTAGGTAGATAGATAAATACAGATAGGTAGGAAGGTAGGTAGATAGATAGAGATAGGTAGGTAGGTAGATAGATAAATACAGATAGGTAGGTAGGTAGGTAGATAGATAGAGATAGGTAGGTAGGTAGATAGATAAATACAGATAGGTAGGTAGGTAGGTAGATAGATAGATACAGATAGGTAGGTAGATAGATAGATAGATAGATAGATAGATAGATAGATAGATAGATAGATAGATAGATAGAGATAGGTAGGTAGGTAGGTAGATAGAAAAATACAGATAGGTAGGAAGGTTGGTAGATAGATAGAGATAGGTAGGTAGGTAGATAGATAGATAGAGATAGGTAGGTAGGTAGATTGATAGATACAGATAGGTAGGTAGGTAGATTATTAGATACAGATAGGTATGTAGGTAGATAGATAGATACAGATAGGTAGGTAGGTAGATAGATAGATAGATAGATAGATAGATAGATAGATAGATAGATAGATAGATAGATAGAGATAGGTAGGTAGGTACATAGATAGATAGAGATAGGTAGGTAGGTAGATAGATAAATACAGATAGGTAGGTAGGTAGGTAGATAGATAGAGATAGGTAGGTAGGTAAATAGATAGATACAGATAGGTAGGTAGGTAGATAGATAAATACAGATAGGTAGGTAGGTAGATAGATAGATAGAGATAGGTAGGAAAGGTAGATTGATAGATACAGATAGGTAGGTAGGTAGATTGATAGATACAGATAGGTAGGTAGGTAGATTGATAAATACAGATAGGTAGGTAGGTAGGTACATAGATAGAGATAGGTAGGTAGGTAGATAGATAAATACAGATAGGTAGGTAGGTAGGTAGATAGATAGAGATAGGTAGGTAGGTAGATAGATAAATACAGACAGGTAGGTAGGTAGGTAGATAGATAGAGATAGGTAGGTAGGTAGATAGATAGATACAGATAGGTAGGTAGGTAGATAGATAAATACAGATAGGTAGGTAGGTAGATAGATAGATAGAGATAGGAAGGTAGGTAGATTGATAGATACAGATAGGTAGGTAGGTAGATTGATAGATACAGATAGGTAGGTAGGTAGATAGATAGATACAGATAGGTAGGTAGGTAGATAGAGATAGGTAGGTAGGTAGATAGATAAATACAGATAGGTAGGTAGGTAGGTAGATAGATAGAGATAAGTAGGTAGGTAGATAGATAGATACAGATAGGTAGGTATGTAGATTGATAGATACAGTTAGGTAGGTAGGTAGATTGATAGATACAGATAGGTAGGTAGGTAGGTAGATAGATACAGATAGGTAGGTAGGTAGACTGATAGATACAGATAGGTAGGTAGGTAGATAGATAGATACAGATAGGTAGGTAGATAGATAGATAGATAGAGATAGGTAGGTAGGTAGATAGATAAATACAGATAGGTAGGTAGGTAGGTAGATAGATACAGATAGGTAGGTATGTAGATTGATAGATACAGATAGGTAGGTAGGTAGATAGATAGATACAGATAGGTAGATAGATAGATAGATAGATAGATAGATAGATAGATAGATAGATAGATAGATAGATAGATAGATAGATAGATAGAGATAGGTAGGTAGGTAGATAGATAAATACAGATAGGTAGGAAGGTAGGTAGATAGATAGAGATAGGTAGGTAGGTAGATAGATAGATAGAGATAGGTAGGTAGGTAGATTGATAGATACATATAGGTAGGTAGGTAGATTGATAGATACAGATAGATAGGTAGGTAGATAGATAGATACAGATAGGTAGGTAGGTAGATAGATAGATAGAGATAGGTAGGTAGGTAGATAGATAAATACAGATAGGTAGGTAGGTAGATTGATAGATAGAGATAGGTAGGTAGGTAGATAGATAGATACAGATAGGTAGGTAGGTAGATAGATAAATACAGATAGGTAGGTAGGTAGATAGATAGAGATAGGTAGGTAGGTAGATAGATAGATAGAGATAGGTAGGTAGGTAGATTGATAGATACAGATAGGTAGGTAGGTAGATTGATAGATACAGATAGGTAGGTAGGTAGATTGATAGATACAGAAAGGTAGGTAGGTAGATTGATAGATACAGATAGGTAGGTAGGTAGATAGATAAATACAGATAGGTAGGTAGGTAGATAGATAGATAGAGATAGGTAGGTAGGTAGATTGATAGATACAGATAGGTAGGTAGGTACATTGATAGATACAGATAGGTAGGTAGGTAGGTAGATAGATACAGATAAGTAGGTAGGTAGATTGATAGATACAGATAGGTAGGTAGGTAGATAGATAGATAGAGATAGGTAGGTAGGTATATAGATAAATACAGATAGGTAGGTAGGTAGGTAAATAGATAGAGATAGGTAGGTAGGTAGGTAAATAGATAGAGATAGGTAGGTAGGTAGATAGATAAATACAGATAGGTAGGTAGGTAGGTAGACAGATAGAGATAGGTAGGTAGGTAGATAGATAGATACAGATAGGTAGGTAGGTAGATAGATAAATACAGATAGGTAGGTAGGTAGATAGATAGATAGAGATAGGTAGGTAGGTAGATTGATAGATACAGATAGGTAGGTAGGTAGATTGATAGATACAGATAGGTAGGTAGATTGATAGATACAGATAGGTAGGTAGGTAGATAGATAGATACAGATAGGTAGGTAGGTAGATAGATAGAGATAGGTAGGTAGGTAGATAGATAAATACAGATAGGTAGGTAGGTAGGTAGATAGATAGAGATAGGTAGGTAGGTAGATAGATAGATAGAGATAGGTAGGTATGTAGATTGATAGATACAGATAGGTAGGTAGGTAGATTGATAGATACAGATAGGTAGGTAGGTAGGTAGATAGATACAGATAGGTAGGTAGGTAGATTGATAGATACAGATAGGTAGGTAGGTAGATAGATAGATACAGATAGGTAGGTAGGTAGATAGATAGATACAGATAGGTAGGTAGGTAGGTAGATAGATAGAGATAGGTAGGTAGGTAGATAGATAAATACAGATAGGTAGGTAGGTAGGTAGATAGATAGAGATAGGTAGGTAGGTAGATAGATAGATACAGATAGGTAGGTAGGTAGATAGATAAATACAGATAGGTAGGTAGGTAGATAGATAGATAGAGATAGGTAGGTAGGTAGATTGATAGATACAGATAGGTAGGTAGGTAGATTGATAGATAGAGATAGGTAGGTAGGTAGATTGATAGATACAGATAGGTAGGTAGGTAGATAGATAGATACAGATAGGTAGGTAGGTAGATAGATAGAGATAGGTAGGTAGATAGATAAATACAGATAGGTAGGTAGGTAGGTAGATAGATAGAGATAGGTAGGTAGGTAGATAGATAGATAGAGATAGGTAGGTATGTAGATTGATAGATACAGATAGGTAGGTAGGTAGATTGATAGATACAGATAGGTAGGTAGGTAGGTAGATAGATACAGATAGGTAGTAGGTAGATAGATAGATACAGATAGGTAGATAGATAGATAGATAGATAGATAGATAGATAGATAGATAGATAGATAGATAGATAGATAGATAGAGATAGGTAGGTAGGTAGATAGATAAATACAGATAGGTAGGAAGGTAGGAAGATAGATAGAGATAGGTAGGTAGGTAGATAGATAGATAGAGATAGGTAGGTAGGTAGATTGATAGATACAGATAGGTAGGTAGGTAGATTGATAGATACAGATAGGTAGGTAGGTAGATTGATAGATACAGATAGGTAGGTAGGTAGATAGATAGATACAGATAGGTAGGTAGGTAGATAGATAGATAGAGATAGGTAGGTAGGTAGATAGATAAATACAGATAGGTAGGTAGGTAGGTAGATAGATAGAGATAGGTAGGTAGGTAGATTGATTGATACAGATAGGTAGGTAGGTAGATAGATAGATAGAGATAGGTAGGTAGGTAGATAGATAAATACAGATAGGTAGGTAGGTAGATTGATAGATACAGATAGGTAGGTAGGTAGATTGATAGATACAGATAGGTAGGTAGGTAGATTGATACATACAGATAGGTATGTAGGTAGATTGATAGATACAGATAGGTAGGTAGGTAGATAGATAGATACAGATAGGTAGGTAGGTAGATAGATAGAGATAGGTAGGTAGGTAGATAGATAGATACAGATAGGTAGGTAGGTAGATAGATAGATACAGATAGGTAGGTAGGTAGATTGATAAATACAGATAGATAGGTAGGTAGATAGATAGATAGAGATAGGTAGGTAGGTAGATTGATAGATACAGATAGGTAGGTAGGTAGATTGATAGATACAGATAGGTAGGTAGGTAGATAGATAGATACAGATAGGTAGGTAGGTAGATAGATAGAGATAGGTAGGTAGGTAGATAGATAGATACAGATAGGTAGGTAGGTAGATAGATAGAGATAAGTAGGTAGGTAGATAGATAGATAGAGATAGGTAGGTATGTAGATTGATAGATACAGATAGGTAGGTAGGTAGATTGATAGATACAGATAGGTAGGTAGGTAGGTAGATAGATACAGATAGGTAGGTAGGTAGATTGATAGATACAGATAGGTAGGTAGGTAGATAGATAGATACAGATAGGTAGTAGGTAGATAGATAGATACAGATAGGTAGATAGATAGATAGATAGATAGATAGATAGATAGATAGATAGATAGATAGATAGATATAGGTAGGTAGGTAGATAGATAAATACAGATAGGTAGGAAGGTAGGAAGATAGATAGAGATAGGTAGGTAGGTAGATAGATAGATAGAGATAGGTAGGTATGTAGATTGATAGATACAGATAGGTAGGTAGGTAGATTGATAGATACAGATAGGTAGGTAGGTAGGTAGATAGATACAGATAGGTAGTAGGTAGATAGATAGATACAGATAGGTAGATAGATAGATAGATAGATAGATAGATAGATAGATAGATAGATAGATAGATAGATAGATAGATAGAGATAGGTAGGTAGGTAGATAGATAAATACAGATAGGTAGGAAGGTAGGAAGATAGATAGAGATAGGTAGGTAGGTAGATAGATAGATAGAGATAGGTAGGTAGGTAGATTGATAGATACAGATAGGTAGGTAGGTAGATTGATAGATACAGATAGGTAGGTAGGTAGATTGATAGATACAGATAGGTAGGTAGGTAGATAGATAGATACAGATAGGTAGGTAGGTAGATAGATAGATAGAGATAGGTAGGTAGGTAGATAGATAAATACAGATAGGTAGGTAGGTAGGTAGATAGATAGAGATAGGTAGGTAGGTAGATTGATTGATACAGATAGGTAGGTAGGTAGATAGATAGATAGAGATAGGTAGGTAGGTAGATAGATAAATACAGATAGGTAGGTAGGTAGATTGATAGATACAGATAGGTAGGTAGGTAGATTGATAGATACAGATAGGTAGGTAGGTAGATTGATACATACAGATAGGTATGTAGGTAGATTGATAGATACAGATAGGTAGGTAGGTAGATAGATAGATACAGATAGGTAGGTAGGTAGATAGATAGAGATAGGTAGGTAGGTAGATAGATAGATACAGATAGGTAGGTAGGTAGATAGATAGATACAGATAGGTAGGTAGGTAGATTGATAAATACAGATAGATAGGTAGGTAGATAGATAGATAGAGATAGGTAGGTAGGTAGATTGATAGATACAGATAGGTAGGTAGGTAGATTGATAGATACAGATAGGTAGGTAGGTAGATAGATAGATACAGATAGGTAGGTAGGTAGATAGATAGAGATAGGTAGGTAGGTAGATAGATAGATACAGATAGGTAGGTAGGTAGATAGATAGAGATAAGTAGGTAGGTAGATAGATAGATAGAGATAGGTAGGTATGTAGATTGATAGATACAGATAGGTAGGTAGGTAGATTGATAGATACAGATAGGTAGGTAGGTAGGTAGATAGATACAGATAGGTAGGTAGGTAGATTGATAGATACAGATAGGTAGGTAGGTAGATAGATAGATACAGATAGGTAGTAGGTAGATAGATAGATACAGATAGGTAGATAGATAGATAGATAGATAGATAGATAGATAGATAGATAGATAGATAGATAGATAGATATAGGTAGGTAGGTAGATAGATAAATACAGATAGGTAGGAAGGTAGGAAGATAGATAGAGATAGGTAGGTAGGTAGATTGATAGATACAGATAGGTAGGTAGGTAGATTGATAGATACAGATAGGTAGGTAGGTAGATAGATAGATAAAGATAGGTAGGAAGGTAGATAGATAGATAGAGATAGGTAGGTAGGTAGATAGATAAATACAGATAGGTAGGTAGGTAGGTAGATAGATAGATATAGGTAGGTAGGTAGATAGATAGATACAGATAGGTAGGTAGGTAGCTAGATAAATACAGATAGGTAGGTAGGTAGATAGATAGATAGAGATAGGTAGGTAGGTAGATTGATAGATACAGATAGGTAGGTAGGTAGATTGATAGATACAGATAGGTAGGTAGGTAGATTGATAGATACAGATAGGTAGGTAGGTAGATAGATAGATACAGATAGGTAGGTAGGTAGATAGATAAATACAGATAGGTAGGTAGGTAGATTGATAGATATTGATAGGTAGGTAGGTAGATTGATAGATACAGATAGGTAGGTAGGTAGATTGATAGATACAGATAGGTAGGTAGGTAGATTGATAGATACAGATAGGTAGGTAGGTAGATAGATAGATACAGATAGGTAGGTAGGTAGATAGATAGAGATAGGTAGGTAGGTAGATAGATAGATACAGATAGGTAGGTAGGTAGGTAGATAGATAGAGATAGGTAGGTAGGTAGATAGATAGATAGAGATAGGTAGGTAGGTATGTAGATTGATAGATACAGATAGGTAGGTAGGTAGATTGATAGATACAGATAGGTAGGTAGGTAGATAGATAGATACAGATAGGTAGGTAGGTAGATAGATAAATACAGATAGGTAGGTAGGTAGATTGATAGATAGAGATAGGTAGGTAGGTAGATTGATAGATACAGATAGGTAGGTAGGTAGATTGATAGATACAGATAGGTAGGTAGGTAGATTGATAGATACAGATAGGTAGGTAGGTAGATAGATAGATACAGATAGGTAGGTAGGTAGATAGATAGAGATAGGTAGGTAGGTAGATAGATAGATACAGATAGGTAGGTAGGTAGGTAGATAGATAGAGATAGGTAGGTAGGTAGATAGATAGATAGAGATAGGTAGGTAGGTATGTAGATTGATAGATACAGATAGGTAGGTAGGTAGATTGATAGATACAGATAGGTAGGTAGGTAGATAGATAGATACAGATAGGTAGGTAGGTAGATAGATAAATACAGATAGGTAGGTAGGTAGATTGATAGATAGAGATAGGTAGGTAGGTAGATTGATAGATACAGATAGGTAGGTAGGTAGATTGATAGATACAGATAGGTAGGTAGGTAGATTGATAGATACAGATAGGTAGGTAGGTAGATAGATAGATACAGATAGGTAGGTGGGTAGATAGATAGAGATAGGTAGGTAGGTAGATAGATAGATACAGATAGGTAGGTAGGTAGGTAGATAGATAGAGATAGGTAGGTAGGTAGATAGATAGATAGAGATAGGTAGGTAGGTATGTAGATTGATAGATACAGATAGGTAGGTAGGTAGATTGATAGATACAGATAGGTAGGTAGGTAGGTAGATAGATACAGATAGGTAGGTAGGTAGATTGATAGATACAGATATGTAGGTAGGTAGATAGATAGATACAGATAGGTAGTAGGTAGATAGATAGATACAGATAGGTAGATAGATAGATAGATAGATAGATAGATAGATAGATAGATAGATAGATAGAGATAGGTAGGTAGGTAGATAGATAAATACAGATAGGTAGGAAGGTAGGAAGATAGATAGAGATAGGTAGGTAGGTAGATAGATAGATAGAGATAGGTATGTAGGTAGATTGATAGATACAGATAGGTAGGTAGGTAGATAGATAGATACAGATAGGTAGGTAGGTAGATAGATAGATAGAGATAGGTAGGTAGGTAGATAGATAAATACAGATAGGTAGATAGATAGATAGATAGATAGATAGATAGATAGATAGATAGATAGATAGATAGAGATAGGTAGGTAGGTAGATAGATAAATACAGATAGGTAGGAAGGTAGGAAGATAGATAGAGATAGGTAGGTAGGTAGATAGATAGATAGAGATAGGTATGTAGGTAGATTGATAGATACAGATAGGTAGGTAGGTAGATAGATAGATACAGATAGGTAGGTAGGTAGATAGATAGATAGAGATAGGTAGGTAGGTAGATAGATAGATACAGATAGGTAGGTAGGTAGATAGATAGAGATAGGTAGGTAGGTAGATAGATAGATACAGATAGGTAGGTAGGTAGGTAGCTAGATAAATACAGATAGGTAGGTAGGTAGATAGATAGATAGAGATAGGTAGGTAGGTAGATTGATAGATACAGATAGGTAGGTAGGTAGATTGATAGATACAGAAAGGTAGGTAGGTAGATTGATAGATACAGATAGGTAGGTAGGTAGATAGATAGATACAGATAGGTAGGTAGGTAGATAGATAAATACAGATAGGTAGGAAGGTAGGAAGATAGATAGAGATAGGTAGGTAGGTAGATAGATAGATAGAGATAGGTATGTAGGTAGATTGATAGATACAGATAGGTAGGTAGGTAGATTGATAGATACAGATAGGTAGGTAGGTAGATAGATAGATACAGATAGGTAGGTAGGTAGATAGATAGATAGAGATAGGTAGGTAGGTAGATAGATAAATACAGATAGGTAGGTAGGTAGGTAGATAGATAGAGATAGGTAGGTAGGTAGATAGATAGATACAGATAGGTAGGTAGGTAGGTAGATAAATACAGATAGGTAGGTAGGTAGATTGATAGATACAGATAGGTAGGTAGGTAGATTGATAGATACAGATAGGTAGGTAGGTAGATTGATAGATACAGATAGGTAGGTAGGTAGATAGATAGATACAGATAGGTAGGTAGGTAGATAGATAAATACAGATAGGTAGGTAGGTAGATAGATAGATAGAGATAGGTAGGTAGGTAGATTGATAGATACAGATAGGTAGGTAGGTAGATTGATAGATACAGATAGGTAGGTAGGTAGATAGATAGATACAGATAGGTAGGTAGGTAGATAGATAGAGATAGGTAGGTAGGTAGATAGATAAATACAGATAGGTAGGTAGGTAGGTAGATATATAGAGATAGGTAGGTAGGTAGATAGATAGATAGAGATAGGTAGGTATGTAGATTGATAGATACAGATAGGTAGGTAGGTAGATTGATAGATACAGATAGGTAGGTAGGTAGGTAGATAGATACAGATAGGTAGGTAGGTAGATAGATAGATAGAGATAGGTAGGTGGGTAGATAGATAGATAGAGATAGGTAGGTGGGTAGATAGATAAATACAGATAGATAGGTAGGTAGGTAGATAGATAGAGATAGGTAGGTAGGTAGATAGATAAATACAGATTGGTAGGTAGGTAGGGAGATAGATAGAGATAGGTAGGTAGGTAGATAGATAGATACAGATAGGTAGGTAGGTAGATAGATAGATAGAGATAGGTAGGTGGGTAGATAGATAAATACAGATAGATAGGTAGGTAGGTAGATAGATAGAGATAGGTAGGTAGGTAGATAGATAAATACAGATTGGTAGGTAGGTAGGGAGATAGATAGAGATAGGTAGGTAGGTAGATAGATAGATACAGATAGGTAGGTAGGTAGATAGATAAATACAGATAGGTAGGTAGGTAGATAGATAGATAGAGATAGGTAGGTAGGTAGATTGATAGATACAGATAGGTAGGTAGGTAGATTGATAGATACAGATAAGTAGGTAGGTAGATAGATAGATACAGATAGGTAGGTAGGTAGATAGATAGATAGAGATAGGTAGGTAGGTAGATAGATAAATACAGATAGGTAGGTAGGTAGATAGATAGATAGAGATAGGTAGGTAGGTAGATTGATAGATACAGATAGGTAGGTAGGTAGATAGATAGATACAGATAGGTAGGTAGGTAGATAGATAGAGATAGGTAGGTAGGTAGATAGATAGATAGAGATAGGTAGGTAGGTAGATAGATAGATAGAGATATGGAGGTATGTAGATTGATAGATACAGATAGGTAGGTAGGTAGATTGATAGATACAGATAGGTAGGTAGGTAGGTAGATAGATACAGATAGGTAGGTAGGTAGATTGATAGATACAGATAGGTAGGTAGGTAGAAAGATAGATACAGATAGGTAGGTAGGTAGATAGATAGATAGAGATAGGTAGGTAGGTAGATAGATAAATACAGATAGGTAGGTAGGTAGGTAGATAGATAGAGATAGGTAGGTAGGTAGATAGATAGATACAGATAGGTGGGTAGGTAGATAGATAAATACAGATAGGTAGGTAGGTAGATAGATAGATAGAGATAGGTAGGTAGGTAGATTGATAGATACAGATAGGTAGGTAGGTAGATTGATAGATACAAATAGGTATGTAGGTAGATTGATAGATACAGATAGGTAGGTAGGTAGATAGATAGATACAGATAGGTAGGTAGATAGATAGATAGATAGATAGATAGATAGATAGATAGATAGATAGATAGATAGATAGATAGATAGATAGAGATAGGTAGGTAGGTAGATAGATAAATACAGATAGGTAGGTAGGTAAGTAGATAGATAGAGATAGGTAGGTAGGTAGATTGATAGATACAGATAGGTAGGTAGGTAGATTGATAGATACAGATAGGTATGTAGGTAGATTGATAGATACAGATAGGTTGGTAGGTAGATAGATAGATACAGATAGGTAGGTAGATAGATAGATAGATAGATAGATAGATAGATAGATAGATAGATAGATAGAGATAGGTAGGTAGGTAGATAGATAAATACAGATAGGTAGGTAGGTAAGTAGATAGATACAGATAGGTAGGTAGGTAGATAGATAGATACAGATAGGTAGGTAGGTAGATAGATAGATACAGATAGGTAGGTAGGTAGATAGATAAATACAGATAGGTAGGTAGGTAGATAGATAGATAGAGAAAGGTAGGTATGTAGATTGATAGATACAGATAGGTAGGTAGGTAGATTGATAGATACAGATAGGTAGGTAGGTAGATTGATAGATACAGATAGGTAGGTAGGTAGGTAGATAGATACAGATAGGTAGGTAGGTAGACTGATAGATACAGATAGGTAGGTAGGTAGATAGATAAATAAAGATAGGTAGGTAGGTAGATAGATAAATACAGATAGGTAGGTCGGTAGATAGATAGATAGAGAAAGGTAGGTATGT
>CM077934.1:9586616-9599116 GCA_039797435.1 Crotalus adamanteus
TAGAGATAGGTAGGTAGGTAGATAGATAAATACAGATAGGTAGGAAGGTAGGAAGATAGATAGAGATAGGTAGGTAGGTAGATAGATAGATAGAGATAGGTATGTAGGTAGATTGATAGATACAGATAGGTAGGTAGGTAGATAGATAGATACAGATAGGTAGGTAGGTAGATAGATAGATAGAGATAGGTAGGTAGGTAGATAGATAGATAGATAGATAGATAGATAGATAGATAGATAGATAGATAGATAGATAGAGATAGGTAGGTAGGTAGATAGATAAATACAGATAGGTAGGAAGGTAGGAAGATAGATAGAGATAGGTAGGTAGGTAGATAGATAGATAGAGATAGGTATGTAGGTAGATTGATAGATACAGATAGGTAGGTAGGTAGATAGATAGATACAGATAGGTAGGTAGGTAGATAGATAGATACAGATAGGTAGGTAGGTAGATAGATAGATACAGATAGGTAGGTAGGTAGATAGATAGAGATAGGTAGGTAGGTAGATAGATAGATACAGATAGGTAGGTAGGTAGGTAGCTAGATAAATACAGATAGGTAGGTAGGTAGATAGATAGATAGATAGAGATAGGTAGGTAGGTAGATTGATAGATACAGATAGGTAGGTAGGTAGATTGATAGATACAGATAGGTAGGTAGGTAGATTGATAGATACAGATAGGTAGGTAGGTAGATAGATAGATACAGATAGGTAGGTAGGTAGATAGATAAATACAGATAGGTAGGAAGGTAGGAAGATAGATAGAGATAGGTAGGTAGGTAGATAGATAGATAGAGATAGGTATGTAGGTAGATTGATAGATACAGATAGGTAGGTAGGTAGATTGATAGATACAGATAGGTAGGTAGGTAGATAGATAGATACAGATAGGTAGGTAGGTAGATAGATAGATAGAGATAGATAGGTAGGTAGATAGATAAATACAGATAGGTAGGTAGGTAGGTAGATAGATAGAGATAGGTAGGTAGGTAGCTAGATAGATACAGATAGGTAGGTAGGTAGCTAGATAAATACAGATAGGTAGGTAGGTAGATTGATATATACAGATAGGTAGGTAGGTAGATTGATAGATACAGATAGGTAGGTAGGTAGATTGATAGATACAGATAGGTAGGTAGGTAGATAGATAGATAGAGATAGGTAGGTAGGTAGATAGATAAATACAGATAGGTAGGTAGGTAGATAGATAGATAGAGATAGGTAGGTAGGTAGATTGATAGATACAGATATGTAGGTAGGTAGATTGATAGATACAGATAGGTAGGTAGGTAGATAGATAGAGATAGGTAGGTAGGTAGATAGATAAATACAGATAGGTAGGTAGGTAGGTAGATATATAGAGATAGGTAGGTAGGTAGATAGATAGATAGAGATAGGTAGGTATGTAGATTGATAGATACAGATAGGTAGGTAGGTAGATTGATAGATACAGATAGGTAGGTAGGTAGGTAGATAGATACAGATAGGTAGGTATGTAGATTGATAGATACAGATAGGTAGGTAGGTAGATAGATAGATAAAGATAGGTAGGTAGGTAGATAGATAGATAGAGATAGGTAGGTGGGTAGATAGATAAATACAGATAGATAGGTAGGTAGGTAGATAGATAGAGATAGGTAGGTAGGTAGATAGATAAATACAGATTGGTAGGTAGGTAGGTAGATAGATAGAGATAGGTAGGTAGGTAGATAGATAGATACAGATAGGTAGGTAGGTAGATAGATAAATACAGATAGGTAGGTAGGTAGATAGATAGATAGAGATAGGTAGGTAGGTAGATTGATAGATACAGATAGGTAGGTAGGTAGATTGATAGATACAGATAAGTAGGTAGGTAGATAGATAGATACAGATAGGTAGGTAGGTAGATAGATAGATAGAGATAGGTAGGTAGGTAGATAGATAAATACAGATAGGTAGGTAGATAGATAGATAGATAGAGATAGGTAGGTAGGTAGATAGATAAATACAGATAGGTAGGTAGGTAGATTGATAGATACAGATAGGTAGGTAGGTAGATAGATAGATACAGATAGGTAGGTAGGTAGATAGATAGACAGAGATAGGTAGGTAGGTAGATAGATAAATACAGATAGGTAGGTAGGTAGATAGATAGATAGAGATAGGTAGGTAGGTAGATTGATAGATACAGATAGGTAGGTAGGTAGATAGATAGATACAGATAGGTAGGTAGGTAGATAGATAGAGATAGGTAGGTAGGTAGATAGATAGATAGAGATAGGTAGGTAGGTAGATAGATAGATAGAGATATGTAGGTATGTAGATTGATAGATACAGATAGGTAGGTAGGTAGATTGATAGATACAGATAGGTAGGTAGGTAGGTAGATAGATACAGATAGGTAGGTAGGTAGATTGATAGATACAGATAGGTAGGTAGGTAGAAAGATAGATACAGATAGGTAGGTAGGTAGATAGATAGATAGAGATAGGTAGGTAGGTAGATAGATAAATACAGATAGGTAGGTAGGTAGGTAGATAGATAGAGATAGGTAGGTAGGTAGATAGATAGATACAGATAGGTGGGTAGGTAGATAGATAAATACAGATAGGTAGGTAGGTAGATAGATAGATAGAGATAGGTAGGTAGGTAGATTGATAGATACAGATAGGTAGGTAGGTAGATTGATAGATACAGATAGGTAGGTAGGTAGATAGATAGAGATAGGTAGGTAGGTAGATAGATAAATACAGATAGGTAGGTAGGTAGGTAGATATATAGAGATAGGTAGGTAGGTAGATAGATAGATAGAGATAGGTAGGTATGTAGATTGATAGATACAGATAGGTAGGTAGGTAGATTGATAGATACAGATAGGTAGGTAGGTAGGTAGATAGATACATATAGGTAGGTATGTAGATTGATAGATACAGATAGGTAGGTAGGTAGATAGATAGATACAGATAGGTAGGTAGATAGATAGATAGATAGATAGATAGATAGATAGATAGATAGATAGATAGATAGATAGAGATAGGTAGGTAGGTAGATAGATAAATACAGATAGGTAGGTAGGTAAGTAGATAGATAGAGATAGGTAGGTAGGTAGATAGATAGATACAGATAGGTAGGTAGGTAGATAGATAGATACAGATAGGTAGGTAGGTAGATAGATAAATATAGATAGGTAGGTAGGTAGATAGATAGATAGAGAAAGGTAGGTATGTAGATTGATAGATACAGATAGGTAGGTAGGTAGATTGATAGATACAGATAGGTAGGTAGTTAGATTGATAGATACAGATAGGTAGGTAGGTAGGTAGATAGATACAGATAGGTAGGTAGGTAGACTGATAGATACAGATAGGTAGGTAGGTAGATAGATAGATACAGATAGGTAGGTAGGTAGATAGATAAATACAGATAGGTAGGTCGGTAGATAGATAGATAGAGAAAGGTAGGTATGTAGATTGATAGATACAGATAGGTAGGTAGGTAGATTGATAGATACAGATAGGTAGGTAGGTAGATTGATAGATACAGATAGGTAGGTAGGTAGATAGATAGATACAGATAGGTAGGTAGATAGATAGATAGATAGATAGATAGATAGATAGATAGATAGATAGATAGATAGATAGATAGATAGATAGAGATAGGTAGGTAGGTAGATAGATAAATACAGACAGGTAGGTAGGTAGGTAGATAGATAGAGATAGGTAGGTAGATAGATAGATTGAGATAGGTAGGTAGGTAGGTAGATAGATAGAGATAGGTAGGTAGGTAGATAGATAGATAGAGATAGGTAGGTATGTAGATTGATAGATACAGATAGGTAGGTAGGTACATTGATAGATACAGATAGGTAGGTAGGTAGGTAGATAGATACAGATAGGTAGGTAGGTAGATTGATAGATACATATAGGTAGGTAGGTAGATAGATAGATACAGATAGGTAGGTAGGTAGATAGATAGATAGAGATAGGTAGGTAGGTAGATAGATAAATACAGATAGGTAGGTAGGTAGGTAGATAGATAGAGATAGGTAGGTAGGTAGATAGATAGATACAGATAGGTAGGTAGGTAGATAGATAAATACAGATAGGTAGGTAGGTAGATAGATAGATAGAGATAGGTAGGTAGGTAGATTGATAGATACAGATAGGTAGGTAGGTAGATTGATAGATACAGATAGGTAGGTAGGTAGATAGATAGATACAGATAGGTAGGTAGGTAGATAGATAGAGATAGGTAGGTAGGTAGATAGATAAATACAGATAGGTAGGTAGGTAGGTAGATAGATAGAGATAGGTAGGTAGGTAGATAGATAGATAGAGATAGGTAGGTATGTAGATTGATAGATACAGATAGGTAGGTAGGTAGATTGATAGATACAGATAGGTAGGTAGGTAGGTAGATAGATACAGATAGGTAGGTAGGTAGATTGATAGATACAGATAGGTAGGTAGGTAGATAGATAGATACAGATAGGTAGGTAGGTAGATAGATAGATAGAGATAGGTAGGTAGGTAGATAGATAAATACAGAAAGGTAGGTAGGTAGGTAGATAGATAGAGATAGGTAGGTAGGTAGATAGATAAATATAGATAGGTAGGTAGGTAGGTAGATAGATAGAGATAGGTAGGTAGGTAGATAGATAGATAGAGATAGGTAGGTAGGTAGATAGATAGATAGAGATAGGTATGTAGGTAGATTGATAGATACAGATAGGTAGGTAGGTAGATAGATAGATACAGATAGGTAGGTAGGTAGATAGATAGATACAGATAGGTAGGTAGGTAGATAGATAGATACAGATAGGTAGGTAGGTAGATAGATAGAGATAGGTAGGTAGGTAGATAGATAGATACAGATAGGTAGGTAGGTAGGTAGCTAGATAAATACAGATAGGTAGGTAGGTAGATAGATAGATAGATAGAGATAGGTAGGTAGGTAGATTGATAGATACAGATAGGTAGGTAGGTAGATTGATAGATACAGATAGGTAGGTAGGTAGATTGATAGATACAGATAGGTAGGTAGGTAGATAGATAGATACAGATAGGTAGGTAGGTAGATAGATAAATACAGATAGGTAGGAAGGTAGGAAGATAGATAGAGATAGGTAGGTAGGTAGATAGATAGATAGAGATAGGTATGTAGGTAGATTGATAGATACAGATAGGTAGGTAGGTAGATTGATAGATACAGATAGGTAGGTAGGTAGATAGATAGATACAGATAGGTAGGTAGGTAGATAGATAGATAGAGATAGATAGGTAGGTAGATAGATAAATACAGATAGGTAGGTAGGTAGGTAGATAGATAGAGATAGGTAGGTAGGTAGCTAGATAGATACAGATAGGTAGGTAGGTAGCTAGATAAATACAGATAGGTAGGTAGGTAGATTGATATATACAGATAGGTAGGTAGGTAGATTGATAGATACAGATAGGTAGGTAGGTAGATTGATAGATACAGATAGGTAGGTAGGTAGATAGATAGATAGAGATAGGTAGGTAGGTAGATAGATAAATACAGATAGGTAGGTAGGTAGATAGATAGATAGAGATAGGTAGGTAGGTAGATTGATAGATACAGATATGTAGGTAGGTAGATTGATAGATACAGATAGGTAGGTAGGTAGATAGATAGAGATAGGTAGGTAGGTAGATAGATAAATACAGATAGGTAGGTAGGTAGGTAGATATATAGAGATAGGTAGGTAGGTAGATAGATAGATAGAGATAGGTAGGTATGTAGATTGATAGATACAGATAGGTAGGTAGGTAGATTGATAGATACAGATAGGTAGGTAGGTAGGTAGATAGATACAGATAGGTAGGTATGTAGATTGATAGATACAGATAGGTAGGTAGGTAGATAGATAGATAAAGATAGGTAGGTAGGTAGATAGATAGATAGAGATAGGTAGGTGGGTAGATAGATAAATACAGATAGATAGGTAGGTAGGTAGATAGATAGAGATAGGTAGGTAGGTAGATAGATAAATACAGATTGGTAGGTAGGTAGGTAGATAGATAGAGATAGGTAGGTAGGTAGATAGATAGATACAGATAGGTAGGTAGGTAGATAGATAAATACAGATAGGTAGGTAGGTAGATAGATAGATAGAGATAGGTAGGTAGGTAGATTGATAGATACAGATAGGTAGGTAGGTAGATTGATAGATACAGATAAGTAGGTAGGTAGATAGATAGATACAGATAGGTAGGTAGGTAGATAGATAGATAGAGATAGGTAGGTAGGTAGATAGATAAATACAGATAGGTAGGTAGATAGATAGATAGATAGAGATAGGTAGGTAGGTAGATAGATAAATACAGATAGGTAGGTAGGTAGATTGATAGATACAGATAGGTAGGTAGGTAGATAGATAGATACAGATAGGTAGGTAGGTAGATAGATAGACAGAGATAGGTAGGTAGGTAGATAGATAAATACAGATAGGTAGGTAGGTAGATAGATAGATAGAGATAGGTAGGTAGGTAGATTGATAGATACAGATAGGTAGGTAGGTAGATAGATAGATACAGATAGGTAGGTAGGTAGATAGATAGAGATAGGTAGGTAGGTAGATAGATAGATAGAGATAGGTAGGTAGGTAGATAGATAGATAGAGATATGTAGGTATGTAGATTGATAGATACAGATAGGTAGGTAGGTAGATTGATAGATACAGATAGGTAGGTAGGTAGGTAGATAGATACAGATAGGTAGGTAGGTAGATTGATAGATACAGATAGGTAGGTAGGTAGAAAGATAGATACAGATAGGTAGGTAGGTAGATAGATAGATAGAGATAGGTAGGTAGGTAGATAGATAAATACAGATAGGTAGGTAGGTAGGTAGATAGATAGAGATAGGTAGGTAGGTAGATAGATAGATACAGATAGGTGGGTAGGTAGATAGATAAATACAGATAGGTAGGTAGGTAGATAGATAGATAGAGATAGGTAGGTAGGTAGATTGATAGATACAGATAGGTAGGTAGGTAGATTGATAGATACAGATAGGTAGGTAGGTAGATAGATAGAGATAGGTAGGTAGGTAGATAGATAAATACAGATAGGTAGGTAGGTAGGTAGATATATAGAGATAGGTAGGTAGGTAGATAGATAGATAGAGATAGGTAGGTATGTAGATTGATAGATACAGATAGGTAGGTAGGTAGATTGATAGATACAGATAGGTAGGTAGGTAGGTAGATAGATACATATAGGTAGGTATGTAGATTGATAGATACAGATAGGTAGGTAGGTAGATAGATAGATACAGATAGGTAGGTAGATAGATAGATAGATAGATAGATAGATAGATAGATAGATAGATAGATAGATAGATAGAGATAGGTAGGTAGGTAGATAGATAAATACAGATAGGTAGGTAGGTAAGTAGATAGATAGAGATAGGTAGGTAGGTAGATAGATAGATACAGATAGGTAGGTAGGTAGATAGATAGATACAGATAGGTAGGTAGGTAGATAGATAAATATAGATAGGTAGGTAGGTAGATAGATAGATAGAGAAAGGTAGGTATGTAGATTGATAGATACAGATAGGTAGGTAGGTAGATTGATAGATACAGATAGGTAGGTAGGTAGATTGATAGATACAGATAGGTAGGTAGGTAGGTAGATAGATACAGATAGGTAGGTAGGTAGACTGATAGATACAGATAGGTAGGTAGGTAGATAGATAGATACAGATAGGTAGGTAGGTAGATAGATAAATACAGATAGGTAGGTCGGTAGATAGATAGATAGAGAAAGGTAGGTATGTAGATTGATAGATACAGATAGGTAGGTAGGTAGATTGATAGATACAGATAGGTAGGTAGGTAGATTGATAGATACAGATAGGTAGGTAGGTAGATAGATAGATACAGATAGGTAGGTAGATAGATAGATAGATAGATAGATAGATAGATAGATAGATAGATAGATAGATAGATAGATAGATAGATAGATAGAGATAGGTAGGTAGGTAGATAGATAAATACAGACAGGTAGGTAGGTAGGTAGATAGATAGAGATAGGTAGGTAGATAGATAGATTGAGATAGGTAGGTAGGTAGGTAGATAGATAGAGATAGGTAGGTAGGTAGATAGATAGATAGAGATAGGTAGGTATGTAGATTGATAGATACAGATAGGTAGGTAGGTACATTGATAGATACAGATAGGTAGGTAGGTAGGTAGATAGATACAGATAGGTAGGTAGGTAGATTGATAGATACATATAGGTAGGTAGGTAGATAGATAGATACAGATAGGTAGGTAGGTAGATAGATAGATAGAGATAGGTAGGTAGGTAGATAGATAAATACAGATAGGTAGGTAGGTAGGTAGATAGATAGAGATAGGTAGGTAGGTAGATAGATAGATACAGATAGGTAGGTAGGTAGGTAGATAAATACAGATAGGTAGGTAGGTAGATAGATAGATAGAGATAGGTAGGTAGGTAGATTGATAGATACAGATAGGTAGGTAGGTAGATTGATAGATACAGATAGGTAGGTAGGTAGATAGATAGATACAGATAGGTAGGTAGGTAGATAGATAGAGATAGGTAGGTAGGTAGATAGATAAATACAGATAGGTAGGTAGGTAGGTAGATAGATAGAGATAGGTAGGTAGGTAGATAGATAGATAGAGATAGGTAGGTATGTAGATTGATAGATACAGATAGGTAGGTAGGTAGATTGATAGATACAGATAGGTAGGTAGGTAGGTAGATAGATACAGATAGGTAGGTAGGTAGATTGATAGATACAGATAGGTAGGTAGGTAGATAGATAGATACAGATAGGTAGGTAGGTAGATAGATAGATAGAGATAGGTAGGTAGGTAGATAGATAAATACAGAAAGGTAGGTAGGTAGGTAGATAGATAGAGATAGGTAGGTAGGTAGATAGATAAATATAGATAGGTAGGTAGGTAGGTAGATAGATAGAGATAGGTAGGTAGGTAGATAGATAGATAGAGATAGGTAGGTAGGTAGATTGATAGATACAGATAGGTAGGTAGGTAGATTGATAGATACAGATAGGTATGTAGGTAGATAGATAGATACAGATAGGTAGGTAGGTAGATAGATAGATAGAGATAGGTAGGTAGGTAGATAGATAAATACAGATAGTTAGGTAGGTAGTAGATAGATAGAGATAGGTAGGTAGGTAGATAGATAGATACAGATAGGTAGGTAGGTTGATAGATAAATACAGATAGGTAGGTAGGTAGATAGATAGATAGAGATAGGTAGGAAAGGTAGATTGATAGATACAGATAGGTAGGTAGGTAGATTGATAGATACAGATAGGTAGGTAGGTAGATTGATAAATACAGATAGGTAGGTAGGTAGGTAGATAGATAGAGATAGGTAGGTAGGTAGATAGATAAATACAGACAGGTAGGTAGGTAGGTAGATAGATAGAGATAGGTAGGTAGGTAGATAGATAGATACAGATAGGTAGGTAGGTAGATAGATAAATACAGATAGGTAGGTAGGTAGATAGATAGATAGAGATAGGAAGGTAGGTAGATTGATAGATACAGATAGGTAGGTAGGTAGATTGATAGATACAGATAGGTAGGTAGGTAGGTAGATAGATACAGATAGGTAGGTAGGTAGATAGATAGAGATAGGTAGGTAGGTAGATAGATAAATACAGATAGGTAGGTAGGTAGGTAGATAGATAGAGATAGGTAGGTAGGTAGATAGATAGATACAGATAGGTAGGTATGTAGATTGATAGATACAGATAGGTAGGTAGGTAGATTGATAGATACAGATAGGTAGGTAGGTAGGTAGATAGATACAGATAGGTAGGTAGGTAGATTGATAGATACAGATAGGTAGGTAGGTAGATAGATAGATACAGATAGGTAGGTAGATAGATAGATAGATAGAGATAGGTAGGTAGGTAGATAGATAAATACAGATAGGTAGGTAGGTAGATACAGATAGGTAGGTATGTAGATTGATAGATACAGATAGGTAGGTAGGTAGATAGATAGATACAGATAGGTAGGTAGATAGATAGATAGATAGATAGATAGATAGATAGATAGATAGATAGATAGATAGATAGATAGATAGATAGATAGATAGAGATAGGTAGGTAGGTAGATAGATAAATACAGATAGGTAGGAAGGTAGGTAGATAGATAGAGATAGGTAGGTAGGTAGATAGATAGATAGAGATAGGTAGGTAGGTAGATTGATAGATACATATAGGTAGGTAGGTAGATTGATAGATACAGATAGATAGGTATGTAGATAGATAGATACAGATAGGTAGGTAGGTAGATAGATAGATAGAGATAGGTAGGTAGGTAGATAGATAAATACAGATAGGTAGGTAGGTAGGTAGATAGATAGAGATAGGTAGGTAGGTAGATAGATAGATACAGATAGGTAGGTAGGTAGGTAGATAGATAAATACAGATAGGTAGGTAGGTAGATAGATAGATAGAGATAGGTAGGTAGGTAGATTGATAGATACAGATAGGTAGGTAGGTAGATTGATAGATACAGATAGGTAGGTAGGTAGATAGATAGATACAGATAGGTAGGTAGGTAGATAGATAAATACAGATAGGTAGGTAGGTAGATAGATAGATAGAGATAGGTAGGTAGGTAGATTGATAGATACAGATAGGTAGGTAGGTAGATTGATAGATACAGATAGGTAGGTAGGTAGGTAGATCGATACAGATAAGTAGGTAGGTAGATTGATAGATACAGATAGGTAGGTAGGTAGATAGATAGATACAGATAGGTAGGTAGGTAGGTAAATAGATAGAGATAGGTAGGTAGGTAGATAGATAAATACAGATAGGTAGGTAGGTAGGTAGATAGATAGAGATAGGTAGGTAGGTAGATAGATAGATACAGATAGGTAGGTAGGTAGATAGATAAATACAGATAGGTAGGTAGGTAGATAGATAGATAGAGATAGGTAGGTAGGTAGATTGATAGATACAGATAGGTAGGTAGGTAGATTGATAGATACAGATAGGTAGGTAGATTGATAGATACAGATAGGTAGGTAGGTAGATAGATACAGATAGGTAGGTAGGTAGATAGATAGAGATAGGTAGGTAGGTAGATAGATAAATACAGATAGGTAGGTAGGTAGGTAGATAGATAGAGATAGGTAGGTAGGTAGATAGATAGATAGAGATAGGTAGGTATGTAGATTGATAGATACAGATAGGTAGGTAGGTAGATTGATAGATACAGATAGGTAGGTAGGTAGGTAGATAGATACAGATAGGTAGGTAGGTAGATTGATAGATACAGATAGGTAGGTAGGTAGATAGATAGATACAGATAGGTAGGTAGGTAGATAGATAGATACAGATAGGTAGGTAGGTAGGTAGATAGATAGAGATAGGTAGGTAGGTAGATAGATAAATACAGATAGGTAGGTAGGTAGGTAGATAGATAGAGATAGGTAGGTAGGTAGATAGATAGATACAGATAGGTAGGTAGGTAGATAGATAAATACAGATAGGTAGGTAGGTAGATAGATAGATAAAGATAGGTAGGTAGGTAGATTGATAGATACAGATAGGTAGGTAGGTAGATTGATAGATAGAGATAGGTAGGTAGGTAGATTGATAGATACAGATAGGTAGGTAGGTAGATAGATAGATACAGATAGGTAGGTAGGTAGATAGATAGAGATAGGTAGGTAGGTAGATAGATAAATACAGATAGGTAGGTAGGTAGGTAGATAGATAGAGATAGGTAGGTAGGTAGATAGATAGATAGAGATAGGTAGGTATGTAGATTGATAGATACAGATAGGTAGGTAGGTAGATTGATAGATACAGATAGGTAGGTAGGTAGGTAGATAGATACAGATAGGTATGTAGGTAGATTGATAGATACAGATAGGTAGGTAGGTAGATAGATAGATACAGATAGGTAGTAGGTAGATAGATAGATACAGATAGGTAGATAGATAGATAGATAGATAGATAGATAGATAGATAGATAGATAGATAGATAGATAGGTAGAGATAGGTAGGTAGGTAGATAGATAAATACAGATAGGTAGGAAGGTAGGAAGATAGATAGAGATAGGTAGGTAGGTAGATAGATAGATAGAGATAGGTAGGTAGGTAGATTGATAGATACAGATAGGTAGGTAGGTAGATTGATAGATACAGATAGGTAGGTAGGTAGATAGATAGATACAGATAGGTAGGTAGGTAGATAGATAAATACAGATAGGTAGGTAGGTAGATTGATAGATACAGATAGGTAGGTTGGTAGATTGATAGATACAGATAGGTAGGTAGGTAGATTGATAGATACAGATAGGTAGGTAGGTAGATAGATAGATACAGATAGGTAGGTAGGTAGATAGATAGAGATAGGTAGGTAGGTAGATAGATAGATAGAGATAGGTAGGTAGGTAGATAGATAGATACAGATAGGTAGGTAGGTAGATAGATAAATACAGATAGGTAGGTAGGT
>CM077934.1:9604116-9696616 GCA_039797435.1 Crotalus adamanteus
ATAGATAGATACAGATAGGTAGGTAGGTAGATAGATAGATACAGATAGGTAGGTAGGTAGATAGATAAATACAGATAGGTAGGTAGGTAGATAGATAGATAGAGAAAGGTAGGTATGTAGATTGATAGATACAGATAGGTAGGTAGGTAGATTGATAGATACAGATAGGTAGGTAGGTAGATTGATAGATACAGATAGGTAGGTAGGTAGGTAGATAGATACAGATAGGTAGGTAGGTAGATTGATAGATACAGATAGGTAGGTAGGTAGATAGATAGATACAGATAGGTAGGTAGGTAGGTAGATAGATAAATACAGATAGGTAGGTAGGTAGATAGATAGATAGAGAAAGGTAGGTATGTAGATTGATAGATACAGATAGGTAGGTAGGTAGATTGATAGATACAGATAGGTAGGTAGGTAGGTAGATAGATAGAGATAGGTAGGTAGATAGATAGATAGAGATAGGTAGGTAGGTAGGTAGATAGATAGAGATAGGTAGGTAGGTAGATAGATAGATAGAGATAGGTAGGTATGTAGATTGATAGATACAGATAGGTAGGTAGGTAGATTGATAGATACAGATAGGTAGGTAGGTAGGTAGGTAGATACAGATAGGTAGGTAGGTAGATTGATAGATACATATAGGTAGGTAGGTAGATAGATAGATACAGATAGGTAGGTAGGTAGATAGATAGATAGAGATAGGTAGGTAGGTAGATAGATAAATACAGATAGGTAGGTAGGTAGGTAGATAGATAGAGATAGGTAGGTAGGTAGATAGATAGATACAGATAGATAGGTAGGTAGATAGATAAATACAGATAGGTAGGTAGGTAGATAGATAGATAGAGATAGGTAGGTAGGTAGATTGATAGATACAGATAGGTAGGTAGGTAGATTGATAGATAGAGATAGGTAGGTAGGTAGATTGATAGATACAGATAGGTAGGTAGGTAGATAGATAGATACAGATAGGTAGGTAGGTAGATAGATAGAGAAAGGTAGGTAGGTAGATAGATAAATACAGATAGGTAGGTAGGTAGGTAGATAGATAGAGATAGGTAGGTAGGTAGATAGATAGATAGAGATAGGTAGGTATGTAGATTGATAGATACAGATAGGTAGGTAGGTATATTGATAGATACAGATAGGTAGGTAGGTAGATAGATAGATAGAGATAGGTAGGTAGGTAGATAGATAGATAGATAGATAGATAGATAGATAGATAGATAGATAGATAGATAGAGATAGATAGGTAGGTAGGTAGATAGATAAATACAGATAGGTAGGTAGGTAGGTAGATAGATAGAGATAGGTAGGTAGGTAGATAGATAGATAGAGATAGGTAGGTAGGTAGATTGATAGATACAGATAGGTAGGTAGGTAGATTGATAGATACAGATAGGTAGGTAGGTAGGTAGATAGATACAGATAGGTAGGTAGGTAGATTGATAGATACAGATAGGTAGTTAGGTAGATAGATAGATAGAGATAGGTAGTTAGGTAGATAGATAGATAGAGATAGGTAGGTAGGTAGATAGATAAATACAGATAGGTAGGTAGATAGGTAGATAGATAGATATAGGTAGGTAGGTAGATTGATAGATACAGATAGGTAGGTAGGTAGATAGACATATACAGATAGGTAGGTAGGTAGATAGATAGAGATAGGTAGGTAGGTAGATAGATAAATACAGATAGGTAGGTAGGTAGATAGATAGAGATAGGTAGGTAGGTAGATAGATAGATAGAGATAGGTAGGTAGGTAGATTGATAGATACAGATAGGTAGGTAGGTAGATAGATAAATACAGATAGGTAGGCAGGTAGATAGATAGATAGAGATAGGTAGGTAGGTAGATAGATAAATACAGATAGATAGGTAGGTAGATAGATAAATACAGATAGGTAGGTAGGTAGGTAGATAGATACAGATAGGTAGGTAGGTAGATTGATAGATACAGATAGGTAGGTAGGTAGATAGATAGATAGAGATAGGTAGGTATGTAGATTGATAGATACAGATAGGTAGGTAGGTATATTGATAGATACAGATAGGTAGGTAGGTAGATAGATAGATAGAGATAGGTAGGTAGGTAGATAGATAGACATAGGTAGGTAGGTAGATTGATAGATACAGATAGGTAGGTAGGTAGATAGATAGATACAGATAGGTAGGTAGATAGATAGATAGATAGAGATAGGTAGGTAGGTAGATAGATAGATAGAGATAGGTAGGTAGGTAGATTGATAGATACAGATAGGTAGGTAGGTAGATAGATAAATACAGATAGGTAGGTAGGTAGATAGATAGATAGAGATAGGTAGGTAGGTAGATAGATAGATAGAGATAGGTAGGTAGGTAGATAGATAAATACAGATAGGTAGGTAGGTAGGTAGATAGATACAGATAGGTAGGTAGGTAGATTGATAGATACAGATAGGTAGGTAGGTAGATTGATAGATACAGATAGGTAGGTAGGTAGGTAGATAGATACAGATAGGTAGGTAGGTAGATTTATAGATACAGATAGGTAGTTAGGTAGATAGATAGTTAGAGATAGGTAGTTAGGTAGATAGATAGATAGAGATAGGTAGGTAGGTAGATAGATAGATAGAGATAGGTAGGTAGGTAGATAGATAAATACAGATAGGTAGGTAGGTAGGTAGATAGATACAGATAGGTAGGTAGGTAGATTGATAGATACAGATAGGTAGGTAGGTAGAGTGATAGATACAGATAGGTAGGTATGTAGGTAGATAGATACAGATAGGTAGGTAGGTAGATTGATAGATACAGATAGGTAGGTAGGTAGATAGATAGATACAGATAGGTAGGTAGGTAGGTAGATAAATACAGATAGATAGGTAGGTAGATAGATAGATAGAGATAGGTAGGTAGGTAGATTGATAGATACAGATAGGTAGGTAGGTAGATTGATAGATACAGATAGGTAGGTAGGTAGATTGATAAATACAGATAGGTAGGTAGGTAGGTAGATAGATAGAGATAGGTAGGTAGGTAGATAGATAGAGATAGGTAGGTAGGTAGATTGATATATAGAGATAGGTAGGTAGGTAGATAGATTAATACAGATAGGTAGGTAGGTAGGTAGATAGAGATAGGTAGGTAGGTAGATAGATAGATACAGATAGGTAGGTAGAGTGATGAATACAGATAGGTAGGTAGGTAGGTAGATAGATACAGATAGGTAGGTAGGTAGATTGATAGATACAGATAGGTAGGTAGGTAGATAGATAGATACAGGTAGGTAGGTAGGTAGGTAGATAAATACAGATAGGTAGGTAGGTAGATAGATAGATAGAGATAGGTAGGTAGGTAGATTGATAGATACAGATAGGTAGGTAGGTAGATTGATAAATACAGATAGGTAGGTAGGTAGGTAGATAGATAGAGATAGGTAGGTAGGTAGATAGATAAATACAGATAGGTAGGTAGGTAAGTAGATAGATAGAGATAGGTAGGTAGGTAGATAGATAGATACAGATAGGTAGGTAGGTAGATAGATACAGATAGGTAGGTAGGTAGATAAATACAGATAGGTAGTTAGGTAGATTGATAGATACAGATAGGTAGGTAGGTAGATTGATAGATACAGATAGGTAGGTAGGTATGTAGATAGATAAAGATAGGTAGGTAGGTAGATTGATAGATACAGATAGGTAGGTAGGTAGATAGATAGATACAGATAGGTAGATAGATAGATAGATAGATAGATAGATAGATAGATAGATAGATAGATAGATAGATAGATAGATAGATAGAGATAGGTAGGTAGGTAGATAGATAAATACAGATAGGTAGGTAGGTAGATTGATAGATACAGATAGGTAGGTAGGTAGATAGATAGATAGAGATAGGTAGGTAGGTAGATAGATAAATACAGAAAGGTAGGTAGGTAGGTAGATAGATAGAGATAGGTAGGTAAGTAGATAGATAGATACAGATAGGTAGGTAGGTAGATAGATAAATACAGATAGGTAGGTAGGTAGATAGATAGAGATAGGTAGGTAGGTAGATAGATAGCTACAGATAGGTAGGTAGGTAGATAGATAGAGATAGGTAGGTAGGTAGATAGATAGATACAGATAGGTAGGAAGGTAGGTAGATAGATAGAGATAGGTAGGTAGGTAGATTGATAGATACAGATAGGTAGGTAGGTAGATTGATAGATACAGATAGGTAGGTAGGTAGATAGATAGATAGAGATAGGTAGGTAGGTAGATAGATAAATACAGAAAGGTAGGTAGGTAGGTAGATAGATAGAGATAGGTAGGTAAGTAGATAGATAGATACAGATAGGTAGGTAGGTAGATAGATAAATACAGATAGGTAGGTAGGTAGATAGATAGAGATAGGTAGGTAGGTAGATAGATAGATACAGATAGGTAGGTAGGTAGATAGATAGAGATAGGTAGGTAGGTAGATAGATAGATACAGATAGGTAGGTAGGTAGATAGATAAATACAGATAGGTAGGTAGGTAGATAGATAGATAGAGATAGGTAGGTATGTAGATTGATAGATACAGATAGGTAGGTAGGTATATTGATAGATACAGATAGGTAGGTAGGTAGATAGATAGATAGAGATAGGTAGGTAGGTAGATGGATAGACATAGGTAGGTAGGTAGATTGATAGATACAGATAGGTAGGTAGGTAGATAGATAGATACAGATAGGTAGGTAGATAGATAGATAGATAGAGATAGGTAGGTAGGTAGATAGATAAATACAGATAGGTAGGTAGGTAGGTAGATAGAGAGAGATAGGTAGGTAGGTAGATAGATAGATACAGATAGGTAGGTAGGTAGATAGATAAATACAGATAGGTAGGTAGGTAGATAGATAGATAGAGATAGGTAGGAAAGATAGATTGATAGATACAGATAGGTAGGTAGGTAGATTGATAGATACAGATAGGTAGGTAGGTAGATTGATAAATACAGATAGGTAGGTAGGTAGGTAGATAGATAGAGATAGGTAGGTAGGTACATAGATAAATACAGATAGGTAGGTAGGTAGGTAGATAGATAGAGATAGGTAGGTAGGTAGATAGATAGATACAGATAGGTAGGTAGGTAGATAGATAAATAAAGATAGGTAGGTAGGTAGATAGATAGATAGAGATAGGTAGGTATGTAGATTGATAGATACAGATAGGTAGGTAGGTAGATTGATAGATACAGATAGGTAGGTAGGTAGATTGATAGATACAGATAGGTAGGTAGGTAGATAGATAGAGATAGGTATGTAGGTAGATAGATAGACATAGGTAGGTAGGTAGATTGATAGATACAGATAGGTAGGTAGGTAGATAGATAGATACAGGTAGGTAGGTTGGTAGATAGATAGATAGATAGATAGATAGATAGATAGATAGATAGATAGATAGATAGATAGATAGATAGATAGATAGATAGAGATAGATAGGTAGGTAGGTAGATAGATAAATACAGATAGGTAGGTAGGTAGGTAGATAGATAGAGATAGGTAGGTAGGTAGATAGATAGATAGAGATAGGTAGGTAGGTAGATTGATAGATACAGATAGGTAGGTAGGTAGATTGATAGATACAGATAGGTAGGTAGGTAGGTAGATAGATACAGATAGGTAGGTAGGTAGATTGATAGATACAGATAGGTAGTTAGGTAGATAGATAGATAGAGATAGGTAGTTAGGTAGATAGATAGATAGAGATAGGTAGGTAGGTAGATAGATAAATACAGATAGGTAGGTAGATAGGTAGATAGATAGATATAGGTAGGTAGGTAGATTGATAGATACAGATAGGTAGGTAGGTAGATAGACATATACAGATAGGTAGGTAGGTAGATAGATAGAGATAGGTAGGTAGGTAGATAGATAAATACAGATAGGTAGGTAGGTAGATAGATAGAGATAGGTAGGTAGGTAGATAGATAGATAGAGATAGGTAGGTAGGTAGATTGATAGATAAAGATAGGTAGGTAGGTAGATAGATAAATACAGATAGGTAGGTAGGTAGATAGATAGATAGAGATAGGTAGGTAGGTAGATAGATAGATAGAGATAGGTAGGTAGGTAGATAGATAAATACAGATAGGTAGGTAGGTAGGTAGATAGATACAGATAGGTAGGTAGGTAGATTGATAGATACAGATAGGTAGGTAGGTAGATTGATAGATACAGATAGGTAGGTAGGTAGGTAGATAGATACAGATAGGTAGGTAGGTAGATTTATAGATACAGATAGGTAGTTAGGTAGATAGATAGTTAGAGATAGGTAGTTAGGTAGATAGATAGATAGAGATAGGTAGGTAGGTGGATAGATAGATAGAGATAGGTAGGTAGGTAGATAGATAAATACAGATAGGTAGGTAGGTAGGTAGATAGATACAGATAGGTAGGTAGGTAGATTGATAGATACAGATAGGTAGGTAGGTAGAGTGATAGATACAGATAGGTAGGTATGTAGGTAGATAGATACAGATAGGTAGGTAGGTAGATTGATAGATACAGATAGGTAGGTAGGTAGATAGATAGATACAGATAGGTAGGTAGGTAGATAGATAGAGATAGGTAGGTAGGTAGATAGATAGATACAGATAGGTAGGTAGGTAGATAGATAGTTACAGATAGGTAGGTAGGTAGATAGATAAATACAGATAGGTAGGTAGGTAGATAGATAGATAGAGATAGGTAGGTAGGTAGATTGATAGATACAGATAGGTAGGTAGGTAGATTGATAGATACAGATAGGTAGGTAGGTAGATTGATAGATACAGATAGGTAGGTAGGTAGATAGAGATAGGTAAGTAGGTAGATAGATAGATACAGATAGGTAGGTAGGTAGATAGATAGAGATAGGTAGGTAGGTAGATAGATAAATACAGATAGGTAGGTAGGTAGGTAGATAGATAGAGATAGGTAGGTAGGTAGATAGATAGATAGAGATAGGTAGGTAGGTATGTAGATTGATAGATACAGATAGGTAGGTAGGTAGATTGATAGATACAGATAGGTAGGTAGGTAGATTGATAGATACAGATAGGTAGGTAGGTAGATAGATAGATAGAGATAGGTATGTAGGTAGATAGATAGACATAGGTAGGTAGGTAGATTGATAGATACAGATAGGTAGGTAGGTAGATAGATAGATACAGGTAGGTAGGTTGGTAGATAGATAGATAGATAGATAGATAGATAGATAGATAGATAGATAGATAGATAGATAGATAGATAGATAGATAGATAGATAGATAGATAGATAGAGATAGATAGGTAGGTAGGTAGATAGATAAATACAGATAGGTAGGTAGGTAGGTAGATAGATAGAGATAGGTAGGTAGGTAGATAGATAGATAGAGATAGGTAGGTAGGTAGATTGATAGATACAGATAGGTAGGTAGGTAGATTGATAGATACAGATAGGTAGGTAGGTAGGTAGATAGATACAGATAGGTAGGTAGGTAGATTGATAGATACAGATAGGTAGTTAGGTAGATAGATAGATAGAGATAGGTAGTTAGGTAGATAGATAGATAGAGATAGGTAGGTAGGTAGATAGATAAATACAGATAGGTAGGTAGATAGGTAGATAGATAGATATAGGTAGGTAGGTAGATTGATAGATACAGATAGGTAGGTAGGTAGATAGACATATACAGATAGGTAGGTAGGTAGATAGATAGAGATAGGTAGGTAGGTAGATAGATAAATACAGATAGGTAGGTAGGTAGATAGATAGAGATAGGTAGGTAGGTAGATAGATAGATAGAGATAGGTAGGTAGGTAGATTGATAGATAAAGATAGGTAGGTAGGTAGATAGATAAATACAGATAGGTAGGTAGGTAGATAGATAGATAGAGATAGGTAGGTAGGTAGATAGATAGATAGAGATAGGTAGGTAGGTAGATAGATAAATACAGATAGGTAGGTAGGTAGGTAGATAGATACAGATAGGTAGGTAGGTAGATTGATAGATACAGATAGGTAGGTAGGTAGATTGATAGATACAGATAGGTAGGTAGGTAGGTAGATAGATACAGATAGGTAGGTAGGTAGATTTATAGATACAGATAGGTAGTTAGGTAGATAGATAGTTAGAGATAGGTAGTTAGGTAGATAGATAGATAGAGATAGGTAGGTAGGTGGATAGATAGATAGAGATAGGTAGGTAGGTAGATAGATAAATACAGATAGGTAGGTAGGTAGGTAGATAGATACAGATAGGTAGGTAGGTAGATTGATAGATACAGATAGGTAGGTAGGTAGAGTGATAGATACAGATAGGTAGGTAGGTAGATTGATAGATACAGATAGGTAGGTAGGTAGATTGATAGATACAGATAGGTAGGTAGGTAGATAGATAGAGATAGGTAAGTAGGTAGATAGATAGATACAGATAGGTAGGTAGGTAGATAGATAGAGATAGGTAGGTAGGTAGATAGATAAATACAGATAGGTAGGTAGGTAGATAGATAGATACAGATAGGTAGGTAGGTAGATAGATAGAGATAGGTAGGTAGGTAGATAGATAGATACAGATAGGTAGGTAGGTAGATAGATAGTTACAGATAGGTAGGTAGGTAGATAGATAAATACAGATAGGTAGGTAGGTAGATAGATAGATAGAGATAGGTAGGTAGGTAGATTGATAGATACAGATAGGTAGGTAGGTAGATTGATAGATACAGATAGGTAGGTAGGTAGATTGATAGATACAGATAGGTAGGTAGGTAGATAGATAGAGATAGGTAAGTAGGTAGATAGATAGATACAGATAGGTAGGTAGGTAGATAGATAGAGATAGGTAGGTAGGTAGATAGATAAATACAGATAGGTAGGTAGGTAGGTAGATAGATAGAGATAGGTAGGTAGGTAGATAGATAGATAGAGATAGGTAGGTAGGTATGTAGATTGATAGATACAGATAGGTAGGTAGGTAGATTGATAGATACAGATAGGTAGGTAGGTAGGTAGATAGATACAGATAGGTAGTTAGGTAGATTGATAGATACAGATATGTAGGTAGGTAGATAGATAGATACAGATAGGTAGTAGGTAGATAGACAGATACAGATAGGTAGATAGATAGATAGATAGATAGATAGATAGATAGATAGATAGATAGATAGAAAGATAGATAGATAGATAGATAGATAGATAGATAGATAGATAGATAGATAGAGATAGGTAGGTAGGTAGATAGATCAATACAGATAGGTAGGAAGGTAGGAAGATAGATAGAGATAGGTAGGTAGGTAGATAGATAGATAGAGATAGGTAGATAGGTAGATTGATAGATACAGATAGGTAGGTAGGTAGATTGATAGATACAGATAGGTAGGTAGGTAGATAGATAGATACAGATAGGTAGGTAGGTAGATAGATAGATAGAGATAGGTAGGTAGGTAGATAGATAAATACAGATAGGTAGGTAGGTAGGTAGATAGATAGAGATAGGTAGGTAGGTAGATAGATAGATACAGATAGGTAGGTAGGTAGCTAGATAAATACAGATAGGTAGGAAGGTAGATAGATAGATAGAGATAGGTAGGTAGGTAGATTGATAGATACAGATAGGTAGGTAGGTAGATTGATAGATACAGATAGGTAGGTAGGTAGATAGATAGATACAGATAGGTAGGTAGGTAGATAGATAGAGATAGGTAGGTAGGTAGATAGATAAATACAGATAGGTAGGTAGGTAGGTAGATATATAGAGATAGGTAGGTAGGTAGATAGATAGATAGAGATAGGTAGGTATGTAGATTGATAGATACAGATAGGTAGGTAGGTAGATTGATAGATACAGATAGGTAGGAAGGTAGGTAGATAGATACAGATAGGTAGGTAGGTAGATTGATAGATACAGATAGGTAGGTAGGTAGATAGATAGATACAGATAGGTAGGTAGGTAGATAGATAGATAGAGATAGGTAGGTGGGTAGATAGATAAATACAGATAGGTAGGTAGGTAGGTAGATAGATAGAGATAGGTAGGTAGGTAGATAGATAAATACAGATAGGTAGGTAGGTAGGTAGATAGATAGAGATAGGTAGGTAGGTAGATAGATAGATACAGATAGGTAGGTAGGTAGATAGATAAATACAGATAGGTAGGTAGGTAGATAGATAGATAGAGATAGGTAGGTAGGTAGATTGATAGATACAGATAGGTAGGTAGGTAGATTGATAGATACAGATAAGTAGGTATGTAGATAGATAGATACAGATAGGTAGGTAGGTAGATAGATAGATAGAGATAGGTAGGTAGGTAGATAGATAAATACAGATAGGTAGGTAGATAGATAGATAGATAGAGATAGGTAGGTAGGTAGATAGATAAATACAGATAGGTAGGTAGGTAGATTGATAGATACAGATAGGTAGGTAGGTAGATAGATAGATACAGATAGGTAGGTAGGTAGATAGATAGATAGAGATAGGTAGGTAGGTAGATAGATAAATACAGATAGGTAGGTAGGTAGATAGATAGATAGAGATAGGTAGGTAGGTAGATTGATAGATACAGATAGGTAGGTAGGTAGATAGATAGATACAGATAGGTAGGTAGGTAGATAGATAGAGATAGGTAGGTAGGTAGATAGATAAATACAGATAGGTAGGTAGGTAGGTAGATAGATAGAGATAGGTAGGTAGGTAGATAGATAGATAGAGATATGTAGGTATGTAGATTGATAGATACAGATAGGTAGGTAGGTAGATTGATAGATACAGATAGGTAGGTAGGTAGGTAGATAGATACAGATAGGTAGGTAGGTAGATTGATAGATACAGATAGGTAGGTAGGTAGAAAGATAGATACAGATAGGTAGGTAGGTAGATAGATAGATAGAGATAGGTAGGTAGGTAGATAGATAAATACAGATAGGTAGCTAGGTAGGTAGATAGATAGAGATAGGTAGGTAGGTAGATAGATAGATACAGATAGGTGGGTAGGTAGATAGATAAATACAGATAGGTAGGTAGGTAGATAGATAGATAGAGATAGGTAGGTAGGTAGATTGATAGATACAGATAGGTATGTAGGTAGATTGATAGATACAGATAGGTAGGTAGGTAGATAGATAGATACAGATAGGTAGGTAGATAGATAGATAGATAGATAGATAGATAGATAGATAGATAGATAGATAGATAGATAGATAGATAGATAGATATAGGTAGGTAGGTAGATAGATAAATACAGATAGGTAGGTAGGTAAGTAGATAGATAGAGATAGGTAGGTAGGTAGATTGATAGATACAGATAGGTAGGTAGGTAGATTGATAGATACAGATAGGTATGTAGGAAGATTGATAGATACAGATAGGTAGGTAGGTAGATAGATAGATACAGATAGGTAGGTAGATAGATAGATAGATAGATAGATAGATAGATAGATAGATAGATAGATAGATAGAGATAGGTAGGTAGGTAGATAGATAAATACAGATAGGTAGGTAGGTAGGTAGATATATAGAGATAGGTAGGTAGGTAGATAGATAGATAGAGATAGGTAGGTATGTAGATTGATAGATACAGATAGGTAGGTAGGTAGATTGATAGATACAGATAGGTAGGAAGGTAGGTAGATAGATACAGATAGGTAGGTAGGTAGATTGATAGATACAGATAGGTAGGTAGGTAGATAGATAGATACAGATAGGTAGGTAGGTAGATAGATAGATAGAGATAGGTAGGTGGGTAGATAGATAAATACAGATAGGTAGGTAGGTAGGTAGATAGATAGAGATAGGTAGGTAGGTAGATAGATAAATACAGATAGGTAGGTAGGTAGGTAGATAGATAGAGATAGGTAGGTAGGTAGATAGATAGATACAGATAGGTAGGTAGGTAGATAGATAAATACAGATAGGTAGGTAGGTAGATAGATAGATAGAGATAGGTAGGTAGGTAGATTGATAGATACAGATAGGTAGGTAGGTAGATTGATAGATACAGATAAGTAGGTATGTAGATAGATAGATACAGATAGGTAGGTAGGTAGATAGATAGATAGAGATAGGTAGGTAGGTAGATAGATAAATACAGATAGGTAGGTAGATAGATAGATAGATAGAGATAGGTAGGTAGGTAGATAGATAAATGCAGATAGGTAGGTAGGTAGATTGATAGATACAGATAGGTAGGTAGGTAGATAGATAGATACAGATAGGTAGGTAGGTAGATAGATAGATAGAGATAGGTAGGTAGGTAGATAGATAAATACAGATAGGTAGGTAGGTAGATAGATAGATAGAGATAGGTAGGTAGGTAGATTGATAGATACAGATAGGTAGGTAGGTAGATAGATAGATACAGATAGGTAGGTAGGTAGATAGATAGAGATAGGTAGGTAGGTAGATAGATAAATACAGATAGGTAGGTAGGTAGGTAGATAGATAGAGATAGGTAGGTAGGTAGATAGATAGATAGAGATAGGTAGGTAGGTAGATAGATAAATGCAGATAGGTAGATAGATAGATAGATAGATAGATAGATAGATAGATAGATAGATAGATAGATAGATAGATAGATAGATAGATAGATAGATAGATATAGGTAGGTAGGTAGATAGATAAATACAGATAGGTAGGTAGGTAAGTAGATAGATAGAGATAGGTAGGTAGGTAGATTGATAGATACAGATAGGTAGGTAGGTAGATTGATAGATACAGATAGGTATGTAGGAAGATTGATAGATACAGATAGGTAGGTAGGTAGATAGATAGATACAGATAGGTAGGTAGATAGATAGATAGATAGATAGATAGATAGATAGATAGATAGATAGATAGATAGATAGATAGATAGAGATAGGTAGGTAGGTAGATAGATAAATACAGATAGGTAGTTAGGTAAGTAGATAGATAGAGATAGGTAGGTAGGTAGATAGATAGATACAGATAGGTAGGTAGGTAGATAGATAGATACAGATAGGTAGGTAGGTAGATAGATAAATACAGATAGGTAGGTAGGTAGATAGATAGATAGAGAAAGGTAGGTATGTAGATTGATAGATACAGATAGGTAGGTAGGTAGATTGATAGATACAGATAGGTAGGTAGGTAGATTGATAGATACAGATAAGTAGGTAGGTAGGTAGATAGATACAGATAGGTAGGTAGGTAGATTGATAGATACAGATAGGTAGGTAGGTAGATAGATAGATACAGATAGGTAGGTAGGTAGATAGATAAATACAGATAGGTAGGTAGGTAGATAGATAGATAGAGAAAGGTAGGTATGTAGATTGATAGATACAGATAGGTAGGTAGGTAGATTGATAGATACAGATAGGTAGGTAGGTAGGTAGATAGATAGAGATAGGTAGGTAGATAGATAGATAGAGATAGGTAGGTAGGTAGGTAGATAGATAGAGATAGGTAGGTAGGTAGATAGATAGATAGAGATAGGTAGGTATGTAGATTGATAGATACAGATAGGTAGGTAGGTAGATTGATAGATACAGATAGGTAGGTAGGTAGGTAGGTAGATACAGATAGGTAGGTAGGTAGATTGATAGATACATATAGGTAGGTAGGTAGATAGATAGATACAGATAGGTAGGTAGGTAGATAGATAGATAGAGATAGGTAGGTAGGTAGATAGATAAATACAGATAGGTAGGTAGGTAGGTAGATAGATAGAGATAGGTAGGTAGGTAGATAGATAGATACAGATAGATAGGTAGGTAGATAGATAAATACAGATAGGTAGGTAGGTAGATAGATAGATAGAGATAGGTAGGTAGGTAGATTGATAGATACAGATAGGTAGGTAGGTAGATTGATAGATACAGATAGGTAGGTAGGTAGATAGATAGATACAGATAGGTAGGTAGGTAGATAGATAGAGAAAGGTAGGTAGGTAGATAGATAAATACAGATAGGTAGGTAGGTAGGTAGATAGATAGAGATAGGTAGGTAGGTAGATAGATAGATAGAGATAGGTAGGTATGTAGATTGATAGATACAGATAGGTAGGTAGTTATATTGATAGATACAGATAGGTAGGTAGGTAGATAGATAGATAGAGATAGGTAGGTAGGTAGATAGATAGATAGATAGATAGATAGATAGATAGATAGATAGATAGATAGATAGATAGATAGATAGATAGATAGATAGATAGAGATAGATAGGTAGGTAGGTAGATAGATAAATACAGATAGGTAGGTAGGTAGGTAGATAGATAGAGATAGGTAGGTAGGTAGATAGATAGATAGAGATAGGTAGGTAGGTAGATTGATAGATACAGATAGGTAGGTAGGTAGATTGATAGATACAGATAGGTAGGTAGGTAGGTAGATAGATACAGATAGGTAGGTAGGTAGATTGATAGATACAGATAGGTAGTTAGGTAGATAGATAGATAGAGATAGGTAGTTAGGTAGATAGATAGATAGAGATAGGTAGGTAGGTAGATAGATAAATACAGATAGGTAGGTAGATAGGTAGATAGATAGATATAGGTAGGTAGGTAGATTGATAGATACAGATAGGTAGGTAGGTAGATAGACATATACAGATAGGTAGGTAGGTAGATAGATAGAGATAGGTAGGTAGGTAGATAGATAAATACAGATAGGTAGGTAGGTAGATAGATAGAGATAGGTAGGTAGGTAGATAGATAGATAGAGATAGGTAGGTAGGTAGATTGATAGATACAGATAGGTAGGTAGGTAGATAGATAAATACAGATAGGTAGGTAGGTAGATAGATAGATAGAGATAGGTAGGTAGGTAGATAGATAAATACAGATAGATAGGTAGGTAGATAGATAAATACAGATAGGTAGGTAGGTAGGTAGATAGATACAGATAGGTAGGTAGGTAGATTGATAGATACAGATAGGTAGGTAGGTAGATAGATAGATAGAGATAGGTAGGTATGTAGATTGATAGATACAGATAGGTAGGTAGGTATATTGATAGATACAGATAGGTAGGTAGGTAGATAGATAGATAGAGATAGGTAGGTAGGTAGATAGATAGACATAGGTAGGTAGGTAGATTGATAGATACAGATAGGTAGGTAGGTAGATAGATAGATACAGATAGGTAGGTAGATAGATAGATAGATAGAGATAGGTAGGTAGGTAGATAGATAGATAGAGATAGGTAGGTAGGTAGATTGATAGATACAGATAGGTAGGTAGGTAGATAGATAAATACAGATAGGTAGGTAGGTAGATAGATAGATAGAGATAGGTAGGTAGGTAGATAGATAGATAGAGATAGGTAGGTAGGTAGATAGATAAATACAGATAGGTAGGTAGGTAGGTAGATAGATACAGATAGGTAGGTAGGTAGATTGATAGATACAGATAGGTAGGTAGGTAGATTGATAGATACAGATAGGTAGGTAGGTAGGTAGATAGATACAGATAGGTAGGTAGGTAGATTTATAGATACAGATAGGTAGTTAGGTAGATAGATAGTTAGAGATAGGTAGTTAGGTAGATAGATAGATAGAGATAGGTAGGTAGGTAGATAGATAGATAGAGATAGGTAGGTAGGTAGATAGATAAATACAGATAGGTAGGTAGGTAGGTAGATAGATACAGATAGGTAGGTAGGTAGATTGATAGATACAGATAGGTAGGTAGGTAGAGTGATAGATACAGATAGGTAGGTATGTAGGTAGATAGATACAGATAGGTAGGTAGGTAGATTGATAGATACAGATAGGTAGGTAGGTAGATAGATAGATACAGATAGGTAGGTAGGTAGGTAGATAGATAGAGAAAGGTAGGTATGTAGATTGATAGATACAGATAGGTAGGTAGGTAGATTGATAGATACAGATAGGTAGGTAGGTAGATTGATAGATACAGATAAGTAGGTAGGTAGGTAGATAGATACAGATAGGTAGGTAGGTAGATTGATAGATACAGATAGGTAGGTAGGTAGATAGATAGATACAGATAGGTAGGTAGGTAGATAGATAAATACAGATAGGTAGGTAGGTAGATAGATAGATAGAGAAAGGTAGGTATGTAGATTGATAGATACAGATAGGTAGGTAGGTAGATTGATAGATACAGATAGGTAGGTAGGTAGATTGATAAATACAGATAGGTAGGTAGGTAGGTAGATAGATAGAGATAGGTAGGTAGGTAGATAGATAGAGATAGGTAGGTAGGTAGATTGATATATAGAGATAGGTAGGTAGGTAGATAGATTAATACAGATAGGTAGGTAGGTAGGTAGATAGAGATAGGTAGGTAGGTAGATAGATAGATACAGATAGGTAGGTAGGTAGAGTGATGAATACAGATAGGTAGGTAGGTAGGTAGATAGATACAGATAGGTAGGTAGGTAGATTGATAGATACAGATAGGTAGGTAGGTAGATAGATAGATACAGGTAGGTAGGTATGTAGGTAGATAAATACAGATAGGTAGGTAGGTAGATAGATAGATAGAGATAGGTAGGTAGGTAGATTGATAGATACAGATAGGTAGGTAGGTAGATTGATAAATACAGATATGTAGGTAGGTAGGTAGATAGATAGAGATAGGTAGGTAGGTAGATAGATAAATACAGATAGGTAGGTAGGTAAGTAGATAGATAGAGATAGGTAGGTAGGTAGATAGATAGATACAGATAGGTAGGTAGGTAGATAGATACAGATAGGTAGGTAGGTAGATAGATAAATACAGATAGGTAGTTAGGTAGATAGATAGATAGAGATAGGTAGATATGTAGATTGATAGATACAGATAGGTAGGTAGGTAGATTGATAGATACAGATAGGTAGGTAGGTAGATTGATAGATACAGATAGGTAGGTAGGTATGTAGATAGATAAAGATAGGTAGGTAGGTAGATTGATAGATACAGATAGGTAGGTAGGTAGATAGATAGATACAGATAGGTAGATAGATAGATAGATAGATAGATAGATAGATAGATAGATAGATAGATAGATAGATAGAGATAGGTAGGTAGGTAGATAGATAAATACAGATAGGTAGGTAGGTAGATTGATAGATACAGATAGGTAGGTAGGTAGATAGATAGATAGAGATAGGTAGGTAGGTAGATAGATAAATACAGAAAGGTAGGTAGGTAGGTAGATAGATAGAGATAGGTAGGTAAGTAGATAGATAGATACAGATAGGTAGGTAGGTAGATAGATAAATACAGATAGGTAGGTAGGTAGATAGATAGAGATAGGTAGGTAGGTAGATAGATAGATACAGATAGGTAGGTAGGTAGATAGATAGAGATAGGTAGGTAGGTAGATAGATAGATACAGATAGGTAGGAAGGTAGGTAGATAGATAGAGATAGGTAGGTAGGTAGATTGATAGATACAGATAGGTAGGTAGGTAGATAGATAGATAGAGATAGGTAGGTAGGTAGATAGATAGACATAGGTAGGTAGGTAGATTGATAGATACAGATAGGTAGGTAGGTAGATAGATAGATACAGATAGGTAGGTAGATAGATAGATAGATAGAGATAGGTAGGTAGGTAGATAGATAAATACAGATAGGTAGGTAGGTAGGTAGATAGAGAGAGATAGGTAGGTAGGTAGATAGATAGATACAGATAGGTAGGTAGGTAGATAGATAAATACAGATAGGTAGGTAGGTAGATAGATAGATAGAGATAGGTAGGAAAGGTAGATTGATAGATACAGATAGGTAGGTAGGTAGATTGATAGATACAGATAGGTAGGTAGGTAGATTGATAAATACAGATAGGTAGGTAGGTAGGTAGATAGATAGAGATAGGTAGGTAGGTACATAGATAAATACAGATAGGTAGGTAGGTAGGTAGATAGATAGAGATAGGTAGGTAGGTAGATAGATAGATAGAGATAGGTAGGTAGGTAGATTGATAGATACAGATAGGTAGGTAGGTAGATTGATAGATACAGATAGGTAGGTAGGTAGGTAGATAGATACAGATAGGTAGGTAGGTAGATTGATAGATACAGATAGGTAGTTAGGTAGATAGATAGATAGAGATAGGTAGTTAGGTAGATAGATAGATAGAGATAGGTAGGTAGGTAGATAGATAAATACAGATAGGTAGGTAGATAGGTAGATAGATAGATATAGGTAGGTAGGTAGATTGATAGATACAGATAGGTAGGTAGGTAGATAGACATATACAGATAGGTAGGTAGGTAGATAGATAGAGATAGGTAGGTAGGTAGATAGATAAATACAGATAGGTAGGTAGGTAGATAGATAGAGATAGGTAGGTAGGTAGATAGATAGATAGAGATAGGTAGGTAGGTAGATTGATAGATACAGATAGGTAGGTAGGTAGATAGATAAATACAGATAGGTAGATAGGTAGATAGATAGATAGAGATAGGTAGGTAGGTAGATAGATAGATAGAGATAGGTAGGTAGGTAGATAGATAAATACAGATAGGTAGGTAGGTAGGTAGATAGATACAGATAGGTAGGTAGGTAGATTGATAGATACAGATAGGTAGGTAGGTAGATTGATAGATACAGATAGGTAGGTAGGTAGGTAGATAGATACAGATAGGTAGGTAGGTAGATTTATAGATACAGATAGGTAGTTAGGTAGATAGATAGTTAGAGATAGGTAGTTAGGTAGATAGATAGATAGAGATAGGTAGGTAGGTAGATAGATAGATAGAGATAGGTAGGTAGGTAGATAGATAAATACAGATAGGTAGGTAGGTAGGTAGATAGATACAGATAGGTAGGTAGGTAGATTGATAGATACAGATAGGTAGGTAGGTAGAGTGATAGATACAGATAGGTAGGTATGTAGGTAGATAGATACAGATAGGTAGGTAGGTAGATTGATAGATACAGATAGGTAGGTAGGTAGATAGATAGATACAGATAGGTAGGTAGGTAGGTAGATAAATACAGATAGATAGGTAGGTAGATAGATAGATAGAGATAGGTAGGTAGGTAGATTGATAGATACAGATAGGTAGGTAGGTAGATTGATAGATACAGATAGGTAGGTAGGTAGATTGATAAATACAGATAGGTAGGTAGGTAGGTAGATAGATAGAGATAGGTAGGTAGGTAGATAGATAGAGATAGGTAGGTAGGTAGATTGATATATAGAGATAGGTAGGTAGGTAGATAGATTAATACAGATAGGTAGGTAGGTAGGTAGATAGAGATAGGTAGGTAGGTAGATAGATAGATACAGATAGGTAGGTAGGTAGAGTGATGAATACAGATAGGTAGGTAGGTAGGTAGATAGATACAGATAGGTAGGTAGGTAGATTGATAGATACAGATAGGTAGGTAGGTAGATAGATAGATACAGGTAGGTAGGTAGGTAGGTAGATAAATACAGATAGGTAGGTAGGTAGATAGATAGATAGAGATAGGTAGGTAGGTAGATTGATAGATACAGATAGGTAGGTAGGTAGATTGATAAATACAGATAGGTAGGTAGGTAGGTAGATAGATAGAGATAGGTAGGTAGGTAGATAGATAAATACAGATAGGTAGGTAGGTAAGTAGATAGATAGAGATAGGTAGGTAGGTAGATAGATAGATACAGATAGGTAGGTAGGTAGATAGATACAGATAGGTAGGTAGGTAGATAGATAAATACAGATAGGTAGTTAGGTAGATAGATAGATAGAGATAGGTAGATATGTAGATTGATAGATACAGATAGGTAGGTAGGTAGATTGATAGATACAGATAGGTAGGTAGGTAGATTGATAGATACAGATCGGTAGGTAGGTATGTAGATAGATAAAGATAGGTAGGTAGGTAGATTGATAGATACAGATAGGTAGGTAGGTAGATAGATAGATACAGATAGGTAGATAGATAGATAGATAGATAGATAGATAGATAGATAGATAGATAGATAGATAGATAGATAGAGATAGGTAGGTAGGTAGATAGATAAATACAGATAGGTAGGTAGGTAGGTAGATAGATAGAGATAGGTAGGTAGGTAGATAGATAGATAGAGATAGGTAGGTAGGTAGATTGATAGATACAGATAGGTAGGTAGGTAGATTGATAGATACAGATAGGTAGGTAGGTATATAGATAGATACAGATAGGTAGGTAGATAGATAGATAGATAGATAGATAGATAGATAGATAGATAGATAGATAGATAGATAGATAGAGATAGGTAGGTAGGTAGATAGATAAATACAGATAGGTAGGTAGATAGGTAGATAGATAGAGATAGGTAGGTAGGTAGATTGATAGATACAGATAGGTAGGTAGGTAGACAGACATATACATATAGGTAGGTAGGTAGATAGATAGAGATAGGTAGGTAGGTAGATAGATAAATACAGATAGGTAGGTAGGTAGATAGATAGAGATAGGTAGGTAGGTAGATAGATAGATAGAGATAGGTAGGTAGGTAGATTGATAGATACAGATAGGTAGGTAGGTAGATAGATAGATACAGATAGGTAGGTAGGTAGATAGATAAATACAGATAGGTAGGTAGTTAGATTGATAGATACAGATAGGTAGGTAGGTAGGTAGATAGATACAGATAGGTAGGTAGGTAGATTGATAAATACAGATAGGTAGGTAGGTAGATAGATAGATACAGATAGGTAGGTAGATAGATAAATACAGATAGGTAGGTAGGTAGATAGATAGATAGAGATAGGTAGGTATGCAGATTGATAGATACAGATAGGTAGGTAGGTAGATTGATAGATACAGATAGGTAGGTAGGTAGATTGATAGATACAGATAGGTAGGTAGGTAGGTAGATAGATACAGATAGGTAGGTAGGTAGATTGATAGATACAGATAGGTAGTTAGGTAGATAGATAGATACAGATAGGTAGGTAGGTAGATAGATAGATAGAGATAGGTAGGTAGGTAGATAGATAAATACAGATAGGTAGGTAGGTAGGTAGATAGATACAGATAGGTAGGTAGGTAGATTGATAGATACAGATAGGTAGGTAGGTAGAGTGATAGATACAGATAGGTAGGTAGGTAGGTAGATAGATACAGATAGGTAGGTAGGTAGATTGATAGATACAGATAGGTAGGTAGGTAGATAGATAGATACAGATAGGTAGGTAGGTAGGTAGATAGATAGAGATAGGTAGGTAGGTAGATTGATAGATACAGATAGGTAGGTAGGTAGATTGATAGATACAGATAGGTAGGTAGGTAGGTAGATAGAAAGAGATAGGTAGGTAGGTAGATAGATAGATAGAGATAGGTAGGTAGGTAGATAGATAGATAGAGATAGGTAGGTAGGTAGATTGATAGATACAGATAGGTAGGTAGGTAGATTGATAGATACAGATAGGTAGGTAGGTAGATAGATACAGATAGGTAGGTAGGTAGGTAGATAGATAGATAGATAGATAGATAGATAGATAGATAGATAGATAGATAGATAGAGATAGGTAGGTAGGTAGATAGATAAATACAGATAGGTAGGTAGATAGGTAGATAGATAGATATAGGTAGGTAGGTAGATTGATAGATACAGATAGGTAGGTAGGTAGATAGACATATACAGATAGGTAGGTAGGTAGATAGATAGAGATAGGTAGGTAGGTAGATAGATAAATACAGATAGGTAGGTAGGTAGATAGATAGAGATAGGTAGGTAGGTAGATAGATAGATAGAGATAGGTAGGTAGGTAGATTGATAGATACAGATAGGTAGGTAGGTAGATAGATAAATACAGATAGGTAGGTAGGTAGATAGATAGATAGAGATAGGTAGGTAGGTAGATAGATAGATAGAGATAGGTAGGTAGGTAGATAGATAAATACAGATAGGTAGGTAGGTAGGTAGATAGATACAGATAGGTAGGTAGGTAGATTGATAGATACAGATAGGTAGGTAGGTAGATTGATAGATACAGATAGGTAGGTAGGTAGGTAGATAGATACAGATAGGTAGGTAGGTAGATTGATAGATACAGATAGGTAGTTAGGTAGATAGATAGATAGATAGAGATAGGTAGTTAGGTAGATAGATAGATAGAGATAGGTAGGTAGGTAGATAGATAGATAGAGATAGGTAGGTAGGTAGATAGATAAATACAGATAGGTAGGTAGGTAGGTAGATAGATACAGATAGGTAGGTAGGTAGATTGATAGATACAGATAGGTAGGTAGGTAGAGTGATAGATACAGATAGGTAGGTATGTAGGTAGATAGATACAGATAGGTAGGTAGGTAGATTGATAGATACAGATAGGTAGGTAGGTAGATAGATAGATACAGATAGGTAGGTAGGTAGGTAGATAAATACAGATAGGTAGGTAGGTAGATAGATAGATAGAGATAGGTAGGTAGGTAGATTGATAGATACAGATAGGTAGGTAGGTAGATTGATAGATACAGATAGGTAGGTAGGTAGATTGATAAATACAGAGAGGTAGGTAGGTAGGTAGATACATAGAGATAGGTAGGTAGGTAGATAGATAGATAGAGATAGGTAGGTAGGTAGATTGATATATAGAGATAGGTAGGTAGGTAGATAGATTAATACAGATAGGTAGGTAGGTAGGTAGATAGATAGAGATAGGTAGGTAGGTAGATAGATAGATACAGATAGGTAGGTAGGTAGAGTGATAGATACAGATAGGTAGGTAGGTAGGTAGATAGATACAGATAGGTAGGTAGGTAGATTGATAGATACAGATAGGTAGGTAGGTAGATAGATAGATACAGGTAGGTAGGTAGGTAGGTAGATAAATACAGATAGGTAGGTAGGTAGATAGATAGATAGAGATAAGTAGGTAGGTAGATTGATAGATACAGATAGGTAGGTAGGTAGATTGATAAATACAGATAGGTAGGTAGGTAGGTAGATAGATAGAGATAGGTAGGTAGGTAGATAGATAAATACAGATAGGTAGGTAGGTAAGTAGATAGATAGAGATAGGTAGGTAGGTAGATAGATAGATACAGATAGGTAGGTAGGTAGATAGATACAGATAGGTAGGTAGGTAGATAGATAAATACAGATAGGTAGTTAGGTAGATAGATAGATAGAGATAGGTAGATATGTAGATTGATAGATACAGATAGGTAGGTAGGTAGATTGATAGATACAGATAGGTAGGTAGGTAGATTGATAGATACAGATAGGTAGGTAGGTATGTAGATAGATAAAGATAGGTAGGTAGGTAGATTGATAGATACAGATAGGTAGGTAGGTAGATAGATAGATACAGATAGGTAGATAGATAGATAGATAGATAGATAGATAGATAGATAGATAGAGATAGGTAGGTAGGTAGATAGATAAATACAGATAGGTAGGTAGGTAGGTAGATAGATAGAGATAGGTAGGTAGGTAGATAGATCGATAGAGATAGGTAGGTAGGTAGATTGATAGATACAGATAGGTAGGTAGGTAGATTGATAGATACAGATAGGTAGGTAGGTAGATAGATAGATAGAGATAGGTAGGTAGGTAGGTAGATATATACAGATAGGTACGTAGGTAGATATATAGATAGAGATAGGTAGGTAGGTAGATTGATAGATACAGATAGGTAGGTAGGTAGATAGATAGATAGAGATAGGTAGGTAGGTAGATAGATAGACATAGGTAGGTAGTTAGATTGAGAGATACAGATAGGTAGGTAGGTAGATAGATAGATAGAGATAGGTAGGTAGATAGATAGATAGATAGAGATAGGTAGGTAGGTAGGTAGATAGATAGACATAGGTAGGTAGGTAGATTGATAGATACAGATAGGTAGGTAGGTAGATAGATAGATACAGGTAGGTAGGTAGATAGATAGATAGATAGATAGATAGATAGATAGATAGATAGATAGATAGATAGATAGATAGAGATAGGTAGGTAGGTAGATAGATAAATACAGATAGGTAGGTAGGTAGGTAGATAGATAGAGATAGGTAGGTAGGTAGATAGATAGATAGAGATAGGTAGGTAGGTAGATTGATAGATACAGATAGGTAGGTAGGTAGATTGATAGATACAGATAGGTAGGTAGGTAGATAGATACAGATAGGTAGGTAGATAGATAGATAGATAGATAGATAGATAGATAGATAGATAGATAGATAGATAGAGATAGGTAGGTAGGTAGATAGATAAATACAGATAGGTAGGTAGATAGGTAGATAGATAGAGATAGGTAGGTAGGTAGATTGATAGATACAGATAGGTAGGTAGGTAGACAGACATATACATATAGGTAGGTAGGTAGATAGATAGAGATAGGTAGGTAGGTAGATAGATAAATACAGATAGGTAGGTAGGTAGATAGATAGAGATAGGTAGGTAGGTAGATAGATAGATAGAGATAGGTAGGTAGGTAGATTGATAGATACAGATAGGTAGGTAGGTAGATAGATAGATACAGATAGGTTGGTAGGTAGATAGATAAATACAGATAGGTAGGTAGGTAGATTGATAGATACAGATAGGTAGGTAGGTAGGTAGATAGATACAGATAGGTAGGTAGGTAGATTGATAGATACAGATAGGTAGGTAGGTAGATAGATAGATACAGATAGGTAGGTAGGTAGATAGATAAATACAGATAGGTAGGTAGGTAGATAGATAGATAGAGATAGGTAGGTATGCAGATTGATAGATACAGATAGGTAGGTAGGTAGATTGATAGATACAGATAGGTAGGTAGGTAGATTGATAGATACAGATAGGTAGGTAGGTAGGTAGATAGATACAGATAGGTAGGTAGGTAGATTGATAGATACAGATAGGTAGTTAGGTAGATAGATAGATACAGATAGGTAGGTAGGTAGATAGATAGATAGAGATAGGTAGGTAGGTAGATAGATAAATACAGATAGGTAGGTAGGTAGGTAGATAGATACAGATAGGTAGGTAGGTAGATTGATAGATACAGATAGGTAGGTAGGTAGAGTGATAGATACAGATAGGTAGGTAGGTAGGTAGATAGATACAGATAGGTAGGTAGGTAGATTGATAGATACAGATAGGTAGGTAGGTAGATAGATAGATACAGATAGGTAGGTAGGTAGGTAGATAGATAGATAGAGATAGGTAGGTAGGTAGATTGATAGATACAGATAGGTAGGTAGGTAGATTGATAGATACAGATAGGTAGGTAGGTAGGTAGATAGAAAGAGATAGGTAGGTAGGTAGATAGATAGATAGAGATAGGTAGGTAGGTAGATAGATAGATAGAGATAGGTAGGTAGGTAGATTGATAGATACAGATAGGTAGGTAGGTAGATTGATAGATACAGATAGGTAGGTAGGTAGATAGATAGATACAGATAGGTAGGTAGGTAGATAGATAGATAGATAGATAGATAGATAGATAGATAGATAGATAGATAGATAGAGATAGGTAGGTAGGTAGATAGATAAATACAGATAGGTAGGTAGATAGGTAGATAGATAGATATAGGTAGCTAGGTAGATTGATAGATACAGATAGGTAGGTAGGTAGATAGACATATACAGATAGGTAGGTAGGTAGATAGATAGAGATAGGTAGGTAGGTAGATAGATAAATACAGATAGGTAGGTAGGTAGATAGATAGAGATAGGTAGGTAGGTAGATAGATAGATAGAGATAGGTAGGTAGGTAGATTGATAGATACAGATAGGTAGGTAGGTAGATAGATAAATACAGATAGGTAGGTAGGTAGATAGATAGATAGAGATAGGTAGGTAGGTAGATAGATAGATAGAGATAGGTAGGTAGGTAGATAGATAAATACAGATAGGTAGGTAGGTAGGTAGATAGATACAGATAGGTAGGTAGGTAGATTGATAGATACAGATAGGTAGGTAGGTAGATTGATAGATACAGATAGGTAGGTAGGTAGGTAGATAGATACAGATAGGTAGGTAGGTAGATTGATAGATACAGATAGGTAGTTAGGTAGATAGATAGATAGAGATAGGTAGTTAGGTAGATAGATAGATAGAGATAGGTAGGTAGGTAGATAGATAGATAGATAGAGATAGGTAGGTAGGTAGATAGATAAATACAGATAGGTAGGTAGGTAGGTAGATAGATACAGATAGGTAGGTAGGTAGATTGATAGATACAGATAGGTAGGTAGGTAGAGTGATAGATACAGATAGGTAGGTATGTAGGTAGATAGATACAGATAGGTAGGTAGGTAGATTGATAGATACAGATAGGTAGGTAGGTAGATAGATAGATACAGATAGGTAGGTAGGTAGGTAGATAAATACAGATAGGTAGGTAGGTAGATAGATAGATAGAGATAGGTAGGTAGGTAGATTGATAGATACAGATAGGTAGGTAGGTAGATTGATAGATACAGATAGGTAGGTAGGTAGATTGATAAATACAGATAGGTAGGTAGGTAGGTAGATAGATAGAGATAGGTAGGTAGGTAGATAGATAGATAGAGATAGGTAGGTAGGTAGATTGATATATAGAGATAGGTAGGTAGGTAGATAGATTAATACAGATAGGTAGGTAGGTAGGTAGATAGATAGAGATAGGTAGGTAGGTAGATAGATAGATACAGATAGGTAGGTAGGTAGAGTGATAGATACAGATAGGTAGGTAGGTAGGTAGATAGATACAGATAGGTAGGTAGGTAGATTGATAGATACAGATAGGTAGGTAGGTAGATAGATAGATACAGGTAGATAGGTAGGTAGGTAGATAAATACAGATAGGTAGGTAGGTAGATAGATAGATAGAGATAGGTAGGTAGGTAGATTGATAGATACAGATAGGTAGGTAGGTAGATTGATAAATACAGATAGGTAGGTAGGTAGGTAGATAGAGATAGGTAGGTAGGTAGATAGATAAATACAGATAGGTAGGTAGGTATGTAGATAGATAGAGATAGGTAGGTAGGTAGATAGATAGATACAGATAGGTAGGTAGGTAGATACATACAGATAGGTAGGTAGGTAGATAGATAAATACAGATAGGTAGTTAGGTAGATAGATAGATAGAGATAGGTAGATATGTAGATTGATAGATACAGATAGGTAGGTAGGTAGATTGATAGATACAGATAGGTAGGTAGGTAGATTGATAGATACAGATAGGTAGGTAGGTATGTAGATAGATAAAGATAGGTAGGTAGGTAGATTGATAGATACAGATAGGTAGGTAGGTAGATAGATAGATACAGATAGGTAGATAGATAGATAGATAGATAGATAGATAGAGATAGGTAGGTAGGTAGATAGATAAATACAGATAGGTAGGTAGGTAGGTAGATAGATAGAGATAGGTAGGTAGGTAGATAGATCGATAGAGATAGGTAGGTAGGTAGATTGATAGATACAGATAGGTAGGTAGGTAGATTGATAGATACAGATAGGTAGGTAGGTAGATAGATAGATAGAGATAGGTAGGTAGGTAGATAGATAGACATAGGTAGGTAGGTAGATTGAGAGATACAGATAGGTAGGTAGGTAGATAGATAGATAGAGATAGGTAGGTAGGTAGATAGATAGACATCGGTAGGTAGGTAGATTGAGAGATACAGATAGGTAGGTAGGTAGATAGATAGATAGAGATAGGTAGGTAGATAGATAGATAGATAGAGATAGGTAGGTAGGTAGGTAGATAGATAGACATAGGTAGGTAGGTAGATTGATAGATACAGATAGGTAGGTAGGTAGATAGATAGATACAGGTAGGTAGGTAGGTAGATAGATAGATAGATAGATAGATAGATAGATAGATAGATAGATAGATAGATAGATAGATAGAGATAGGTAGGTAGGTAGATAGATAAATACAGATAGGTAGGTAGATAGGTAGATAGATAGAGATAGGTAGGTAGGTAGATTGATAGATACAGATAGGTAGGTAGGTAGACAGACATATACATATAGGTAGGTAGGTAGATAGATAGAGATAGGTAGGTAGGTAGATAGATAAATACAGATAGGTAGGTAGGTAGATAGATAGAGATAGGTAGGTAGGTAGATAGATAGATAGAGATAGGTAGGTAGGTAGATTGATAGATACAGATAGGTAGGTAGGTAGATAGATAGATACAGATAGGTAGGTAGGTAGATAGATAAATACAGATAGGTAGGTAGGTAGATTGATAGATACAGATAGGTAGGTAGGTAGGTAGATAGATACAGATAGGTAGGTAGGTAGATTGATAGATACAGATAGGTAGGTAGGTAGATAGATAAATACAGATAGGTAGGTAGGTAGATAGATAAATACAGATAGGTAGGTAGGTAGATAGATAGATAGAGATAGGTAGGTATGCAGATTGATAGATACAGATAGGTAGGTAGGTAGATTGATAGATACAGATAGGTAGGTAGGTAGATTGATAGATACAGATAGGTAGGTAGGTAGGTAGATAGATACAGATAGGTAGGTAGGTAGATTGATAGATACAGATAGGTAGTTAGGTAGATAGATAGATACAGATAGGTAGGTAGGTAGATAGATAGATAGAGATAGGTAGGTAGGTAGATAGATAAATACAGATAGGTAGGTAGGTAGGTAGATAGATACAGATAGGTAGGTAGGTAGATTGATAGATACAGATAGGTAGGTAGGTAGAGTGATAGATACAGATAGGTAGGTAGGTAGGTAGATAGATACAGATAGGTAGGTAGGTAGATTGATAGATACAGATAGGTAGGTAGGTAGATAGATAGATACAGATAGGTAGGTAGGTAGGTAGATAGATAGATAGAGATAGGTAGGTAGGTAGATTGATAGATACAGATAGGTAGGTAGGTAGATTGATAGATACAGATAGGTAGGTAGGTAGGTAGATAGAAAGAGATAGGTAGGTAGGTAGATAGATAGATAGAGATAGGTAGGTAGGTAGATTGATAGATACAGATAGGTAGGTAGGTAGATTGATAGATACAGATAGGTAGGTAGGTAGATAGATAGATACAGATAGGTAGGTAGATAGATAGATAGATAGATAGATAGATAGATAGATAGATAGATAGATAGATAGATAGAGATAGGTAGGTAGGTAGATAGATAAATACAGATAGGTAGGTAGATAGGTAGATAGATAGATATAGGTAGGTAGGTAGATTGATAGATACAGATAGGTAGGTAGGTAGATAGACATATACAGATAGGTAGGTAGGTAGATAGATAGAGATAGGTAGGTAGGTAGATAGATAAATACAGATAGGTAGGTAGGTAGATAGATAGAGATAGGTAGGTAGGTAGATAGATAGATAGAGATAGGTAGGTAGGTAGATTGATAGATACAGATAGGTAGGTAGGTAGATAGATAAATACAGATAGGTAGGTAGGTAGATAGATAGATAGAGATAGGTAGGTAGGTAGATAGATAGATAGAGATAGGTAGGTAGGTAGATAGATAAATACAGATAGGTAGGTAGGTAGGTAGATAGATACAGATAGGTAGGTAGGTAGATTGATAGATACAGATAGGTAGGTAGGTAGATTGATAGATACAGATAGGTAGGTAGGTAGGTAGATAGATAAATACAGATAGGTAGGTAGGTAGGTAGATAGATACAGATAGGTAGGTAGGTAGATTGATAGATACAGATAGGTAGGTAGGTAGAGTGATAGATACAGATAGGTAGGTAGGTAGGTAGATAGATACAGATAGGTAGGTAGGTAGATTGATAGATACAGATAGGTAGGTAGGTAGATAGATAGATACAGATAGGTAGGTAGGTAGGTAGATAAATACAGATAGGTAGGTAGGTAGATAGATAGATAGAGATAGGTAGGTAGTTAGATTGATAGATACAGATAGGTAGGTAGGTAGATTGATAAATACAGATAGGTAGGTAGGTAGATAGATAGAGATAGGTAGGTAGGTAGATAGATAAATACAGATAGGTAGGTAGGTAACTAGATAGATAGAGATAGGTAGGTAGGTAGATAGATAGATACAGATAGGTAGGTAGGTAGATAGATACAGATAGGTAGGTAGGTAGATAGATAAATACAGATAGGTAGTTAGGTAGATAGATAGATAGAGATAGGTAGATATGTAGATTGATAGATACAGATAGGTAGGTAGGTAGATTGATAGATACAGATAGGTAGGTAGGTAGATTGATAGATACAGATAGGTAGGTAGGTAGGTAGATAGATAAAGATAGGTAGGTAGGTAGATTGATAGATACAGATAGGTAGGTAGGTAGATAGATAGATACAGATAGGTAGATAGATAGATAGATAGATAGATAGATAGATAGATAGATAGATAGATAGAGATAGGTAGGTAGGTAGGTAGGTAGGTAGATAGAGATAGGTAGGTAGGTAGATAGATAGATAGATAGAGATAGGTAGGTAGGTAGATAGATCGATAGAGATAGGTAGGTAGGTAGATTGATAGATACAGATAGGTAGGTAGGTAGATTGATAGATACAGATAGGTAGGTAGGTAGATTGATAGATACAGATAGGTAGGTAGGTAGATAGATAGATAGATAGAGATAGGTAGGTAGGTAGGTAGATATATACAGATAGGTACGTAGGTAGATATATAGATAGAGATAGGTAGGTAGGTAGATTGATAGATACAGATAGGTAGGTAGGTAGATAGATAGATAGAGATAGGTAGGTAGGTAGATAGATAGACATAGGTAGGTAGGTAGATTGATAGATACAGATAGGTAGGTAGGTAGATAGATAGATAGAGATAGGTAGGTAGATAGATAGATAGATAGAGATAGGTAGGTAGGTAGGTAGATAGATAGACATAGGTAGGTAGGTAGATAGATAAATACAGATAGGTAGGTAGGTAGGTAGATAGATACAGATAGGTAGGTAGGTAGATTGATAGATACAGATAGGTAGGTAGGTAGAGTGATAGATACAGATAGGTAGGTAGGTAGGTAGATAGATACAGATAGGTAGGTAGGTAGATTGATAGATACAGATAGGTAGGTAGGTAGATAGATAGATACAGATAGGTAGGTAGGTAGGTAGATAAATACAGATAGGTAGGTAGGTAGATAGATAGATAGAGATAGGTAGGTAGTTAGATTGATAGATACAGATAGGTAGGTAGGTAGATTGATAAATACAGATAGGTAGGTAGGTAGATAGATAGAGATAGGTAGGTAGGTAGATAGATAAATACAGATAGGTAGGTAGGTAACTAGATAGATAGAGATAGGTAGGTAGGTAGATAGATAGATACAGATAGGTAGGTAGGTAGATAGATACAGATAGGTAGGTAGGTAGATAGATAAATACAGATAGGTAGTTAGGTAGATAGATAGATAGAGATAGGTAGATATGTAGATTGATAGATACAGATAGGTAGGTAGGTAGATTGATAGATACAGATAGGTAGGTAGGTAGATTGATAGATACAGATAGGTAGGTAGGTAGGTAGATAGATAAAGATAGGTAGGTAGGTAGATTGATAGATACAGATAGGTAGGTAGGTAGATAGATAGATACAGATAGGTAGATAGATAGATAGATAGATAGATAGATAGATAGATAGATAGATAGATAGATAGATAGATAGATAGATAGAGATAGGTAGGTAGGTAGGTAGGTAGGTAGATAGAGATAGGTAGGTAGGTAGATAGATAGATAGATAGAGATAGGTAGGTAGGTAGATAGATCGATAGAGATAGGTAGGTAGGTAGATTGATAGATACAGATAGGTAGGTAGGTAGATTGATAGATACAGATAGGTAGGTAGGTAGATTGATAGATACAGATAGGTAGGTAGGTAGATAGATAGATAGATAGATAGAGATAGGTAGGTAGGTAGGTAGATATATACAGATAGGTACGTAGGTAGATATATAGATAGAGATAGGTAGGTAGGTAGATTGATAGATACAGATAGGTAGGTAGGTAGATAGATAGATAGAGATAGGTAGGTAGGTAGATAGATAGACATAGGTAGGTAGGTAGATTGATAGATACAGATAGGTAGGTAGGTAGATAGATAGATAGAGATAGGTAGGTAGATAGATAGATAGATAGAGATAGGTAGGTAGGTAGGTAGATAGATAGACATAGGTAGGTAGGTAGATTGATAGATACAGATAGGTAGGTAGGTAGATAGATAGATACAGGTAGGTAGGTAGGTAGGTAGATAGATAGATAGATAGATAGATAGATAGATAGATAGATAGATAGAGATAGGTAGGTAGGTAGATAGATAAATACAGATAGGTAGGTAGGTAGGTAGATAGATAGAGATAGGTAGGTAGGTAGATAGATAGATAGAGATAGGTAGGTAGGTAGGTAGATAGATACAGATAGGTAGGTAGGTAGATTGATAGATACAGATAGGTAGGTAGGTAGATAGATAGATACAGATAGGTAGGTAGATAGATAGATAGATAGATAGATAGATAGAGATAGGTAGGTAGGTAGATAGATAAATACAGATAGGTAGGTAGATAGGTAGATAGATAGAGATAGGTAGGTAGGTAGATTGATAGATACAGATAGGTAGGTAGGTAGACAGACATATACATATAGGTAGGTAGGTAGATAGATAGAGATAGGTAGGTAGGTAGATAGATAAATACAGATAGGTAGGTAGGTAGATAGATAGAGATAGGTAGGTAGGTAGATAGATAGAGATAGGTAGGTAGGTAGATTGATAGATACAGATAGGTATGTAGGTAGATAGATAGATACAGATAGGTAGGTAGGTAGATAGATAAATACAGATAGGTAGGTAGGTAGATAGATAGATAGAGATAGGTAGGTATGCAGATTGATAGATACAGATAGGTAGGTAGGTAGATTGATAGATACAGATAGGTAGGTAGGTAGGTAGATAGATACAGATAGGTAGGTAGGTAGATTGATAGATACAGATACGTAGTTAGGTGGATAGATAGATACAGATAGGTAGGTAGGTAGATAGATAGATAGAGATAGGTAGGTAGGTAGATAGATAAATACAGATAGGTAGGTAGGTATGTAGATAGATACAGATAGGTAGGTAGGTAGATTAATAGATACAGATAGGTAGGTAGGTAGAGTGATAGATACAGATAGGTAGGTAGGTAGGTAGATAGATACAGATAGGTAGGTAGGTAGATTGATAGATACAGATAGGTAGGTAGGTAGATAGATAGATACAGATAGGTAGGTAGGTAGGTAGATAGATAGATAGAGATAGGTAGGTAGGTAGATTGATAGATACAGATAGGTAGGTAGGTAGATTGATAGATACAGATAGGTAGGTAGGTAGGTAGATAGATAGAGATAGGTAGGTAGGTAGATAGATAAATACAGATAGGTAGGTAGGTAAGTAGATAGATAGAGATAGGTAGGTAGGTATATAGATAGATACAGATAGGTAGGTAGGTAGATAGATACAGATAGGTAGGTAGGTAGATAGATAAATACAGATAGGTAGTTAGGTAGATAGATAGATAGAGATAGGTAGGTATGTAGATTGATAGATACAGATAGGTAGGTAGGTAGATTGATAGATACAAATAGGTAGGTAGGTAGATTGATAGATACAGCTAGGTAGGTAGGTAGGTAGATAAAGATAGGTAGGTAGGTTGATTGATAGATACAGATAGGTAGGTAGGTAGATAGATAGATACAGATAGGTAGATAGATAGATAGATAGATAGATAGATAGAGATAGGTAGGTAGGTAGATAGATTAATATAGATAGGTATTTAGGTAGGTAGATAGATAGAGATAGGTAGGTAGGTAGATAGATCGATAGAGATAGGTAGGTAGGTAGATTGATAGATACAGATAGGTAGGTAGGTAGATTGATAGATACAGATAGGTAGGTAGGTAGATAGATAGATAGAGATAGGTAGGTAGGTAGGTAGATATATACAGATAGGTACGTAGGTAGATATATAGATAGAGATAGGTAGGTAGGTAGATTGATAGATACAGATAGGTAGGTAGGTAGATAGATAGATAGAGATAGGTAGGTAGGTAGATAGATAGACATAGGTAGGTAGGTAGATTGATAGATACAGATAGGTAGGTAGGTAGATAGATAGATAGAGATAGGTAGGTAGGTAGATAGATAGATAGAGATAGGTAGGTAGGTAGGTAGATAAATACAGATAGGTAGGTAGGTAGGTAGGTAGATAGATAGAGATAGGTAGGTAGGTAGATAGATAGAGATAGGTAGCTAGGTAGATTGATAGATACAGACACGTAGGTAGGTAGATAGATAGATACAGATAGGTAGGTAGGTAGATAGATAAATACAGATAGGTAGGTAGGTAGATTGATAGATACAGATAGGTAGGTAGGTAGGTAGATAGATACAGATAGGTAGGTAGGTAGATTGATAGATACAGATAGGTAGGTAGGTAGATAGATAGATACAGATAGGTAGGTAGGTAGATAGATAGATAGATAGAGATAGGTAGGTAGGTAGATAGATAAATACAGATAGGTAGGTAGGTAGGTAGATAGATACAGATAGGTAGGTAGGTAGATAGATAGAGATAGGTAGGTAGGTAGGTAGATAGATAAATACAGATAGGTAGGTAGGTATTTAGAGATAGGTAGGTAGGTAGATAGATAGATAGAGATAGGTAGGTAGGTAGATTGATAGATACAGATAGGTAGGTAGGTAGATTGATAAATACAGATAGGTAGGTAGGTAGGTAGATAGATAGATAGAGATAGGTAGGTAGGTAGATTGATAGATAGAGATAGGTAGGTAGGTAGATAGATAAATACAGATAGGTAGGTAGGTAGGTAGATAGATAGAGATAGGTAGGTAGGTAGATAGATAGATAGAGATAGGTAGGTAGGTAGATTGATAGATACAGATAGGTAGGAAGGTAGATTGGTAGATACAGATAGGTAGGTAGGTAGATTGATAGATACAGATAGGTAGGTAGGTAGATAGACAGATACAGATAGGTAGGTAGGTAGATAGATAGAGATAGGTAGGTAGGTAGATAGATAAATACAGATAGGTAGGTAGGTAGGTAGATAGATAGAGATAGGTAGGTAGGTAGATAGATAGATAGAGATAGGTAGGTAGGTAGATTGATAGATACAGATAGGTAGGTAGGTAGATTGATAAATACAGATAGGTAGGTAGGTAGGTAGATAGATAGAGATAGGTAGGTAGGTAGATAGATAAATACAGATAGGTAGGTAGGTAAGTAGATAGATAGAGATAGGTAGGTAGGTAGATTGATAGATACAGATAGGTAGGTAGGTATATTGATAGATACAGATAGGTAGGTAGGTAGATTGATAGATACAGATAGGTAGGTAGGTAGGTAGATAGATACAGATAGGTCGGTAGGTAGATTGATAAATACAGATAGGTAGGTAGGTAGATAGATAGATACAGATAGGTAGGTAGGTAGATAGATAGATAGAGATAGGTAGGTAGGTAGATAGATACATACAGATAGGTAGGTAGGTAGGTAGATAGATAGAGATAGGTAGGTCGGTAGATAGATAGATAGATAGAGATAGGTAGGTAGGTAGATTGATAGATACAGATAGGTAGGTAGGTAGATAGATAGATACAGATAGGTAGGTAGGTAGATAGATAAATACAGATAGGTAGGTAGGTAGATAGAAAGATAGAGATAGGTAGGTAGGTAGATTGATAGATACAGATAGGTAGGTAGGTAGATTGATAGATACAGATAGGTAGGTAGGTAGATTGATAGATACAGATAGGTAGGTAGGTAGGTAGATAGATACAGATAGGTAGGTAGGTAGATTGATAGATACAGATAGGTAGGTAGGTAGATAGAAAGATAGAGATAGGTAGGTAGGTAGATTGATAGATACAGATAGGTAGGTAGGTAGATTGATAGATACAGATAGGTAGGTAGGTAGATTGATAGATACAGATAGGTAGGTAGGTAGATTGATAGATACAGATAGGTAGGTAGGTAGGTAGTTAGATACAGATAGGTAGGTAGGTAGATTGATAGATACAGATAGGTAGGTAGGTAGATAGATAGATACAGATAGGTAGGTAGGTAGATTGATAGATACAGATAGGTAGGTAGGTAGATTGATAGATACAGATAGGTAGGTAGGTAGATTGATAGATACAGATAGGTAGGTAGGTAGATAGATAAATACAGATAGGTAGGTAGGTAGATAGAAAGATAGAGATAGGTAGGTAGGTAGATTGATAGATACAGATAGGTAGGTAGGTAGATTGATAGATACAGATAGGTAGGTAGGTAGGTAGATAGATACAGATAGGTAGGTAGGTAGATTGATAGATACAGATAGGTAGGTAGGTAGGTAGATAGATACAGATAGGTCGGTAGGTAGATTGATAAATACAGATAGGTAGGTAGGTAGATAGATAGATACAGATAGGTAGGTAGGTAGATAGATAGATAGAGATAGGTAGGTAGGTAGATAGATAAATACAGATAGGTAGGTAGGTAGGTAGATAGATAGAGATAGGTAGGTCGGTAGATAGATAGATAGAGATAGGTAGGTAGGTAGATTGATAGATACAGATAGGTAGGTAGGTAGATAGATAGATACAGATAGGTAGGTAGGTAGATAGATAAATACAGATAGGTAGGTAGGTAGATAGAAAGATAGAGATAGGTAGGTAGGTAGATTGATAGATACAGATAGGTAGGTAGGTAGATTGATAGATACAGATAGGTAGGTAGGTAGATTGATAGATACAGATAGGTAGGTAGGTAGGTAGATAGATACAGATAGGTAGGTAGGTAGATTGATAGATACAGATAGGTAGGTAGGTAGATTGATAGATACAGATAGGTAGGTAGGTAGATTGATAGATACAGATAGGTAGGTAGGTAGGTAGTTAGATACAGATAGGTAGGTAGGTAGATTGATAGATACAGATAGGTAGGTAGGTAGATAGATAGATACAGATAGGTAGGTAGGTAGATTGATAGATACAGATAGGTAGGTAGGTAGATTGATAGATACAGATAGGTAGGTAGGTAGATTGATAGATACAGATAGGTAGGTAGGTAGATAGATAAATACAGATAGGTAGGTAGGTAGATAGAAAGATAGAGATAGGTAGGTAGGTAGATTGATAGATACAGATAGGTAGGTAGGTAGATTGATAGATACAGCTAGGTAGGTAGGTAGGTAGATAAAGATAGGTAGGTAGGTTGATTGATAGATACAGATAGGTAGGTAGGTAGATAGATAGATACAGATAGGTAGATAGATAGATAGATAGATAGATAGATAGAGATAGGTAGGTAGGTAGATAGATTAATATAGATAGGTATTTAGGTAGGTAGATAGATAGAGATAGGTAGGTAGGTAGATAGATCGATAGAGATAGGTAGGTAGGTAGATTGATAGATACAGATAGGTAGGTAGGTAGATTGATAGATACAGATAGGTAGGTAGGTAGATAGATAGATAGAGATAGGTAGGTAGGTAGGTAGATATATACAGATAGGTACGTAGGTAGATATATAGATAGAGATAGGTAGGTAGGTAGATTGATAGATACAGATAGGTAGGTAGGTAGATAGATAGATAGAGATAGGTAGGTAGGTAGATAGATAGACATAGGTAGGTAGGTAGATTGATAGATACAGATAGGTAGGTAGGTAGATAGATAGATAGAGATAGGTAGGTAGGTAGATAGATAGATAGAGATAGGTAGGTAGGTAGGTAGATAAATACAGATAGGTAGGTAGGTAGGTAGGTAGATAGATAGAGATAGGTAGGTAGGTAGATAGATAGAGATAGGTAGCTAGGTAGATTGATAGATACAGACACGTAGGTAGGTAGATAGATAGATACAGATAGGTAGGTAGGTAGATAGATAAATACAGATAGGTAGGTAGGTAGATTGATAGATACAGATAGGTAGGTAGGTAGGTAGATAGATACAGATAGGTAGGTAGGTAGATTGATAGATACAGATAGGTAGGTAGGTAGATAGATAGATACAGATAGGTAGGTAGGTAGATAGATAGATAGATAGAGATAGGTAGGTAGGTAGATAGATAAATACAGATAGGTAGGTAGGTAGGTAGATAGATACAGATAGGTAGGTAGGTAGATAGATAGAGATAGGTAGGTAGGTAGGTAGATAGATAAATACAGATAGGTAGGTAGGTATTTAGAGATAGGTAGGTAGGTAGATAGATAGATAGAGATAGGTAGGTAGGTAGATTGATAGATACAGATAGGTAGGTAGGTAGATTGATAAATACAGATAGGTAGGTAGGTAGGTAGATAGATAGATAGAGATAGGTAGGTAGGTAGATTGATAGATAGAGATAGGTAGGTAGGTAGATAGATAAATACAGATAGGTAGGTAGGTAGGTAGATAGATAGAGATAGGTAGGTAGGTAGATAGATAGATAGAGATAGGTAGGTAGGTAGATTGATAGATACAGATAGGTAGGAAGGTAGATTGGTAGATACAGATAGGTAGGTAGGTAGATTGATAGATACAGATAGGTAGGTAGGTAGATAGACAGATACAGATAGGTAGGTAGGTAGATAGATAGAGATAGGTAGGTAGGTAGATAGATAAATACAGATAGGTAGGTAGGTAGGTAGATAGATAGAGATAGGTAGGTAGGTAGATAGATAGATAGAGATAGGTAGGTAGGTAGATTGATAGATACAGATAGGTAGGTAGGTAGATTGATAAATACAGATAGGTAGGTAGGTAGGTAGATAGATAGAGATAGGTAGGTAGGTAGATAGATAAATACAGATAGGTAGGTAGGTAAGTAGATAGATAGAGATAGGTAGGTAGGTAGATTGATAGATACAGATAGGTAGGTAGGTATATTGATAGATACAGATAGGTAGGTAGGTAGATTGATAGATACAGATAGGTAGGTAGGTAGGTAGATAGATACAGATAGGTCGGTAGGTAGATTGATAAATACAGATAGGTAGGTAGGTAGATAGATAGATACAGATAGGTAGGTAGGTAGATAGATAGATAGAGATAGGTAGGTAGGTAGATAGATACATACAGATAGGTAGGTAGGTAGGTAGATAGATAGAGATAGGTAGGTCGGTAGATAGATAGATAGATAGAGATAGGTAGGTAGGTAGATTGATAGATACAGATAGGTAGGTAGGTAGATAGATAGATACAGATAGGTAGGTAGGTAGATAGATAAATACAGATAGGTAGGTAGGTAGATAGAAAGATAGAGATAGGTAGGTAGGTAGATTGATAGATACAGATAGGTAGGTAGGTAGATTGATAGATACAGATAGGTAGGTAGGTAGATTGATAGATACAGATAGGTAGGTAGGTAGGTAGATAGATACAGATAGGTAGGTAGGTAGATTGATAGATACAGATAGGTAGGTAGGTAGATAGAAAGATAGAGATAGGTAGGTAGGTAGATTGATAGATACAGATAGGTAGGTAGGTAGATTGATAGATACAGATAGGTAGGTAGGTAGATTGATAGATACAGATAGGTAGGTAGGTAGATTGATAGATACAGATAGGTAGGTAGGTAGGTAGTTAGATACAGATAGGTAGGTAGGTAGATTGATAGATACAGATAGGTAGGTAGGTAGATAGATAGATACAGATAGGTAGGTAGGTAGATTGATAGATACAGATAGGTAGGTAGGTAGATTGATAGATACAGATAGGTAGGTAGGTAGATTGATAGATACAGATAGGTAGGTAGGTAGATAGATAAATACAGATAGGTAGGTAGGTAGATAGAAAGATAGAGATAGGTAGGTAGGTAGATTGATAGATACAGATAGGTAGGTAGGTAGATTGATAGATACAGATAGGTAGGTAGGTAGGTAGATAGATACAGATAGGTAGGTAGGTAGATTGATAGATACAGATAGGTAGGTAGGTAGATTGATAGATACAGATAGGTAGGTAGGTAGATTGATAGATACAGATAGGTAGGTAGGTAGGTAGTTAGATACAGATAGGTAGGTAGGTAGATTGATAGATACAGATAGGTAGGTAGGTAGATAGATAGATACAGATAGGTAGGTAGGTAGATTGATAGATACAGATAGGTAGGTAGGTAGATTGATAGATACAGATAGGTAGGTAGGTAGATTGATAGATACAGATAGGTAGGTAGGTAGATAGATAAATACAGATAGGTAGGTAGGTAGATAGAAAGATAGAGATAGGTAGGTAGGTAGATTGATAGATACAGATAGGTAGGTAGGTAGATTGATAGATACAGCTAGGTAGGTAGGTAGGTAGATAAAGATAGGTAGGTAGGTTGATTGATAGATACAGATAGGTAGGTAGGTAGATAGATAGATACAGATAGGTAGATAGATAGATAGATAGATAGATAGATAGAGATAGGTAGGTAGGTAGATAGATTAATATAGATAGGTATTTAGGTAGGTAGATAGATAGAGATAGGTAGGTAGGTAGATAGATCGATAGAGATAGGTAGGTAGGTAGATTGATAGATACAGATAGGTAGGTAGGTAGATTGATAGATACAGATAGGTAGGTAGGTAGATAGATAGATAGAGATAGGTAGGTAGGTAGGTAGATATATACAGATAGGTACGTAGGTAGATATATAGATAGAGATAGGTAGGTAGGTAGATTGATAGATACAGATAGGTAGGTAGGTAGATAGATAGATAGAGATAGGTAGGTAGGTAGATAGATAGACATAGGTAGGTAGGTAGATTGATAGATACAGATAGGTAGGTAGGTAGATAGATAGATAGAGATAGGTAGGTAGGTAGATAGATAGATAGAGATAGGTAGGTAGGTAGGTAGATAAATACAGATAGGTAGGTAGGTAGGTAGGTAGATAGATAGAGATAGGTAGGTAGGTAGATAGATAGAGATAGGTAGCTAGGTAGATTGATAGATACAGACACGTAGGTAGGTAGATAGATAGATACAGATAGGTAGGTAGGTAGATAGATAAATACAGATAGGTAGGTAGGTAGATTGATAGATACAGATAGGTAGGTAGGTAGGTAGATAGATACAGATAGGTAGGTAGGTAGATTGATAGATACAGATAGGTAGGTAGGTAGATAGATAGATACAGATAGGTAGGTAGGTAGATAGATAGATAGATAGAGATAGGTAGGTAGGTAGATAGATAAATACAGATAGGTAGGTAGGTAGGTAGATAGATACAGATAGGTAGGTAGGTAGATAGATAGAGATAGGTAGGTAGGTAGGTAGATAGATAAATACAGATAGGTAGGTAGGTATTTAGAGATAGGTAGGTAGGTAGATAGATAGATAGAGATAGGTAGGTAGGTAGATTGATAGATACAGATAGGTAGGTAGGTAGATTGATAAATACAGATAGGTAGGTAGGTAGGTAGATAGATAGATAGAGATAGGTAGGTAGGTAGATTGATAGATAGAGATAGGTAGGTAGGTAGATAGATAAATACAGATAGGTAGGTAGGTAGGTAGATAGATAGAGATAGGTAGGTAGGTAGATAGATAGATAGAGATAGGTAGGTAGGTAGATTGATAGATACAGATAGGTAGGAAGGTAGATTGGTAGATACAGATAGGTAGGTAGGTAGATTGATAGATACAGATAGGTAGGTAGGTAGATAGACAGATACAGATAGGTAGGTAGGTAGATAGATAGAGATAGGTAGGTAGGTAGATAGATAAATACAGATAGGTAGGTAGGTAGGTAGATAGATAGAGATAGGTAGGTAGGTAGATAGATAGATAGAGATAGGTAGGTAGGTAGATTGATAGATACAGATAGGTAGGTAGGTAGATTGATAAATACAGATAGGTAGGTAGGTAGGTAGATAGATAGAGATAGGTAGGTAGGTAGATAGATAAATACAGATAGGTAGGTAGGTAAGTAGATAGATAGAGATAGGTAGGTAGGTAGATTGATAGATACAGATAGGTAGGTAGGTATATTGATAGATACAGATAGGTAGGTAGGTAGATTGATAGATACAGATAGGTAGGTAGGTAGGTAGATAGATACAGATAGGTCGGTAGGTAGATTGATAAATACAGATAGGTAGGTAGGTAGATAGATAGATACAGATAGGTAGGTAGGTAGATAGATAGATAGAGATAGGTAGGTAGGTAGATAGATACATACAGATAGGTAGGTAGGTAGGTAGATAGATAGAGATAGGTAGGTCGGTAGATAGATAGATAGATAGAGATAGGTAGGTAGGTAGATTGATAGATACAGATAGGTAGGTAGGTAGATAGATAGATACAGATAGGTAGGTAGGTAGATAGATAAATACAGATAGGTAGGTAGGTAGATAGAAAGATAGAGATAGGTAGGTAGGTAGATTGATAGATACAGATAGGTAGGTAGGTAGATTGATAGATACAGATAGGTAGGTAGGTAGATTGATAGATACAGATAGGTAGGTAGGTAGGTAGATAGATACAGATAGGTAGGTAGGTAGATTGATAGATACAGATAGGTAGGTAGGTAGATAGAAAGATAGAGATAGGTAGGTAGGTAGATTGATAGATACAGATAGGTAGGTAGGTAGATTGATAGATACAGATAGGTAGGTAGGTAGATTGATAGATACAGATAGGTAGGTAGGTAGATTGATAGATACAGATAGGTAGGTAGGTAGGTAGTTAGATACAGATAGGTAGGTAGGTAGATTGATAGATACAGATAGGTAGGTAGGTAGATAGATAGATACAGATAGGTAGGTAGGTAGATTGATAGATACAGATAGGTAGGTAGGTAGATTGATAGATACAGATAGGTAGGTAGGTAGATTGATAGATACAGATAGGTAGGTAGGTAGATAGATAAATACAGATAGGTAGGTAGGTAGATAGAAAGATAGAGATAGGTAGGTAGGTAGATTGATAGATACAGATAGGTAGGTAGGTAGATTGATAGATACAGATAGGTAGGTAGGTAGGTAGATAGATACAGATAGGTAGGTAGGTAGATTGATAGATACAGATAGGTAGGTAGGTAGATAGATAGAGATAGGTAGGTAGGTAGATAGATAAATACAGATAGGTAGGTAGGTAGGTAGATAGATAGAGATAGGTAGGTAGGTAGATAGATAGATAGAGATAGGTAGGTAGGTAGATTTATAGATACAGATAGGTAGGTAGGTAGATTGATAAATACAGATAGGTAGGTAGGTAGGTAGATAGATAGAGATAGGTAGGTAGGTAGATAGATAAATACAGATAGGTAGGTAGGTAAGTAGATAGATAGAGATAGGTAGGTAGGTAGATTGATAGATACAGATAGGTAGGTAGTTATATTGATAGATACAGATAGGTAGGTAGGTAGATTGATAGATACAGATAGGTAGGTAGGTAGGTAGATAGATACAGATAGGTCGGTAGGTAGATTGATAAATACAGATAGGTAGGTAGGTAGATAGATAGATACAGATAGGTAGGTAGGTAGATAGATAGATAGAGATAGGTAGGTAGGTAGATAGATAAATACAGATAGGTAGGTAGGTAGGTAGATAGATAGAGATAGGTAGGTCGGTAGATAGATAGATAGAGATAGGTAGGTAGGTAGATTGATAGATACAGATAGGTAGGTAGGTAGATAGATAGATACAGATAGGTAGGTAGGTAGATAGATAAATACAGATAGGTAGGTAGGTAGATAGAAAGATAGAGATAGGTAGGTAGGTAGATTGATAGATACAGATAGGTAGGTAGGTAGATTGATAGATACAGATAGGTAGGTAGGTAGATTGATAGATACAGATAGGTAGGTAGGTAGGTAGATAGATACAGATAGGTAGGTAGGTAGATTGATAGATACAGATAGGTAGGTAGGTAGATTGATAGATACAGATAGGTAGGTAGGTAGATTGATAGATACAGATAGGTAGGTAGGTAGGTAGTTAGATACAGATAGGTAGGTAGGTAGATTGATAGATACAGATAGGTAGGTAGGTAGATAGATAGATACAGATAGGTAGGTAGGTAGATTGATAGATACAGATAGGTAGGTAGGTAGATTGATAGATACAGATAGGTAGGTAGGTAGATTGATAGATACAGATAGGTAGGTAGGTAGATAGATAAATACAGATAGGTAGGTAGGTAGATAGAAAGATAGAGATAGGTAGGTAGGTAGATTGATAGATACAGATAGGTAGGTAGGTAGATTGATAGATACAGATAGGTAGGTAGGTAGATTGATAGATACAGATAGGTAGGTAGGTAGGTAGATAGATACAGATAGGTAGGTAGGTAGATTGATAGATACAGATAGGTAGGTAGGTAGATAGATAGAGATAGGTAGGTAGGTAGATAGATAAATACAGATAGGTAGGTAGGTAGGTAGATAGATAGAGATAGGTAGGTAGGTAGATAGATAGATAGAGATAGGTAGGTAGGTAGATTTATAGATACAGATAGGTAGGTAGGTAGATTGATAAATACAGATAGGTAGGTAGGTAGGTAGATAGATAGAGATAGGTAGGTAGGTAGATAGATAAATACAGATAGGTAGGTAGGTAGGTAGATAGATAGAGATAGGTAGGTCGGTAGATAGATAGATAGAGATAGGTAGGTAGGTAGATTGATAGATACAGATAGGTAGGTAGGTAGATAGATAGATACAGATAGGTAGGTAGGTAGATAGATAAATACAGATAGGTAGGTAGGTAGATTGATAGATACAGATAGGTAGGTAGGTAGATTGATAGATACAGATAGGTAGGTAGGTAGGTAGATAGATACAGATAGGTAGGTAGGTAGATAGATAAATACAGATAGGTAGGTAGGTAGATAGAAAGATAGAGATAGGTAGGTAGGTAGATTGATAGATACAGATAGGTAGGTAGGTAGATTGATAGATACAGATAGGTAGGTAGGTAGATTGATAGATACAGATAGGTAGGTAGGTAGGTAGATAGATACAGATAGGTAGGTAGGTAGATTGATAGATACAGATAGGTAGGTAGGTAGATAGAAAGATAGAGATAGGTAGGTAGGTAGATTGATAGATACAGATAGGTAGGTAGGTAGATTGATAGATACAGATAGGTAGGTAGGTAGATTGATAGATACAGATAGGTAGGTAGGTAGATTGATAGATACAGATAGGTAGGTAGGTAGGTAGTTAGATACAGATAGGTAGGTAGGTAGATTGATAGATACAGATAGGTAGGTAGGTAGATAGATAGATACAGATAGGTAGGTAGGTAGATTGATAGATACAGATAGGTAGGTAGGTAGATTGATAGATACAGATAGGTAGGTAGGTAGATTGATAGATACAGATAGGTAGGTAGGTAGATAGATAAATACAGATAGGTAGGTAGGTAGATAGAAAGATAGAGATAGGTAGGTAGGTAGATTGATAGATACAGATAGGTAGGTAGGTAGATTGATAGATACAGATAGGTAGGTAGGTAGGTAGATAGATACAGATAGGTAGGTAGGTAGATTGATAGATACAGATAGGTAGGTAGGTAGATAGATAGAGATAGGTAGGTAGGTAGATAGATAAATACAGATAGGTAGGTAGGTAGGTAGATAGATAGAGATAGGTAGGTAGGTAGATAGATAGATAGAGATAGGTAGGTAGGTAGATTTATAGATACAGATAGGTAGGTAGGTAGATTGATAAATACAGATAGGTAGGTAGGTAGGTAGATAGATAGAGATAGGTAGGTAGGTAGATAGATAAATACAGATAGGTAGGTAGGTAAGTAGATAGATAGAGATAGGTAGGTAGGTAGATTGATAGATACAGATAGGTAGGTAGTTATATTGATAGATACAGATAGGTAGGTAGGTAGATTGATAGATACAGATAGGTAGGTAGGTAGGTAGATAGATACAGATAGGTCGGTAGGTAGATTGATAAATACAGATAGGTAGGTAGGTAGATAGATAGATACAGATAGGTAGGTAGGTAGATAGATAGATAGAGATAGGTAGGTAGGTAGATAGATAAATACAGATAGGTAGGTAGGTAGGTAGATAGATAGAGATAGGTAGGTCGGTAGATAGATAGATAGAGATAGGTAGGTAGGTAGATTGATAGATACAGATAGGTAGGTAGGTAGATAGATAGATACAGATAGGTAGGTAGGTAGATAGATAAATACAGATAGGTAGGTAGGTAGATAGAAAGATAGAGATAGGTAGGTAGGTAGATTGATAGATACAGATAGGTAGGTAGGTAGATTGATAGATACAGATAGGTAGGTAGGTAGATTGATAGATACAGATAGGTAGGTAGGTAGGTAGATAGATACAGATAGGTAGGTAGGTAGATTGATAGATACAGATAGGTAGGTAGGTAGATTGATAGATACAGATAGGTAGGTAGGTAGATTGATAGATACAGATAGGTAGGTAGGTAGGTAGTTAGATACAGATAGGTAGGTAGGTAGATTGATAGATACAGATAGGTAGGTAGGTAGATAGATAGATACAGATAGGTAGGTAGGTAGATTGATAGATACAGATAGGTAGGTAGGTAGATTGATAGATACAGATAGGTAGGTAGGTAGATTGATAGATACAGATAGGTAGGTAGGTAGATAGATAAATACAGATAGGTAGGTAGGTAGATAGAAAGATAGAGATAGGTAGGTAGGTAGATTGATAGATACAGATAGGTAGGTAGGTAGATTGATAGATACAGATAGGTAGGTAGGTAGATTGATAGATACAGATAGGTAGGTAGGTAGGTAGATAGATACAGATAGGTAGGTAGGTAGATTGATAGATACAGATAGGTAGGTAGGTAGATAGATAGAGATAGGTAGGTAGGTAGATAGATAAATACAGATAGGTAGGTAGGTAGGTAGATAGATAGAGATAGGTAGGTAGGTAGATAGATAGATAGAGATAGGTAGGTAGGTAGATTTATAGATACAGATAGGTAGGTAGGTAGATTGATAAATACAGATAGGTAGGTAGGTAGGTAGATAGATAGAGATAGGTAGGTAGGTAGATAGATAAATACAGATAGGTAGGTAGGTAGGTAGATAGATAGAGATAGGTAGGTCGGTAGATAGATAGATAGAGATAGGTAGGTAGGTAGATTGATAGATACAGATAGGTAGGTAGGTAGATAGATAGATACAGATAGGTAGGTAGGTAGATAGATAAATACAGATAGGTAGGTAGGTAGATAGAAAGATAGAGATAGGTAGGTAGGTAGATTGATAGATACAGATAGGTAGGTAGGTAGATTGATAGATACAGATAGGTAGGTAGGTAGATTGATAGATACAGATAGGTAGGTAGGTAGGTAGATAGATACAGATAGGTAGGTAGGTAGATTGATAGATACAGATAGGTAGGTAGGTAGATAGATAGATACAGATAGGTAGGTAGGTAGATAGATAAATACAGATAGGTAGGTAGGTAGATAGAAAGATAGAGATAGGTAGGTAGGTAGATTGATAGATACAGATAGGTAGGTAGGTAGATTGATAGATACAGATAGGTAGGTAGGTAGATTGATAGATACAGATAGGTAGGTAGGTAGATTGATAGATACAGATAGGTAGGTAGGTAGGTAGGTAGATAGATACAGATATGTAGGTAGGTAGATTGATAGATACAGATAGGTAGGTAGGTAGATAGATAGATACAGATAGGTAGGTAGGTAGATTGATAGATACAGATAGGTAGGTAGGTAGATTGATAGATACAGATAGGTAGGTAGGTAGAGTGATAGATACAGATAGGTAGGTAGGTAGGTAGGTAGGTAGATAGATACAGATAGGTAGGTAGGTAGATTGATAGATACAGATAGGTAGGTAGGTAGGTAGATAAATACACATAGGTAGGTAGGTAGATAGATAGATAGAGATAGGTAGGTAGGTAGATTGATAGATACAGATAGGTAGGTAGGTAGATTGATAGATACAGATAGGTAGGTAGGTAGGTAGATAGATAGAGATAGGTAGGTAGGTAGATAGATAAATACAGATAGGTAGGTAGGTAAGTAGATAGATAGAGATAGGTAGGTAGGTAGATAGATAGATACAGATAGGTAGGTAGGTAGATAGATACAGATAGGTAGGTAGGTAGATAGATAAATACAGATAGGTAGTTAGGTAGATAGATAGATAGAGATAGGTAGGTATGTAGATTGATAGATACAGATAGGTAGGTAGGTAGATTGATAGATACAAATAGGTAGGTAGGTAGATTGATAGATACAGATAGGTAGGTAGGTAGGTAGATAAAGATAGGTAGGTAGGTAGATTGATAGATACAGATAGGTAGGTAGGTAGATAGATAGATACAGATAGGTAGATAGATAGATAGATAGATAGAGATAGGTAGGTAGGTAGATAGATAAATACAGATAGGTAGGTAGGTAGGTAGATAGATAGAGATAGGTAGGTAGGTAGATAGATCGATAGACATAGGTAGGTAGGTAGATTGATAGATACAGATAGGTAGGTAGGTAGATTGATAGATACAGATAGGTAGGTAGGTAGATAGATAGATAGAGATAGGTAGGTAGGTAGGTAGATATATACAGATAGGTACGTAGGTAGATATATAGATAGAGATAGGTAGGTAGGTAGATTGATAGATACAGATAGGTAGGTAGGTAGATAGATAGATAGAGATAGGTAGGTAGGTAGATAGATAGACATAGGTAGGTAGGTAGATTGATAGATACAGATAGGTAGGTAGGTAGATAGATAGATAGAGATAGGTAGGTAGATAGATAGATAGATAGAGATAGGTAGGTAGGTAGATAGATAAATACAGATAGGTAGGTAGGTAGGTAGGTAGATAGATAGAGATAGGTAGGTAGGTAGATAGATAGAGATAGGTAGCTAGGTAGATTGATAGATACAGACACGTAGGTAGGTAGATAGATAGATACAGATAGGTAGGTAGGTAGATAGATAAATACAGATAGGTAGGTAGGTAGATAGATAGATAGAGATAGGTAGGTAGGTAGATTGATAGATACAGATAGGTAGGTAGATAGATTGATAGATACAGATAGGTAGGTAGGTAGGTAGGTAGATAGATACAGATAGGTAGATAGGTAGATTGATAGATACAGATAGGTAGGTAGGTAGATAGATAGATACAGATAGGTAGGTAGGTAGATAGATAGATAGAGATAGGTAGGTAGGTAGATAGATAAATACAGATAGGTAGGTAGGTAGGTAGATAGATAGAGATAGGTAGGTAGGTAGATAGATAAATACAGATAGGTAGGTAGGTAGGTAGATAGATAGAGATAGGTAGGTAGGTAGGTAGATAGATAGATACAGATAGGTAGGTAGGTAGATAGATAAATACAGATAGGTAGGTAGGTAGATAGATAGATAGAGATAGGTAGGTATGTAGATTGATAGATACAGATAGGTAGGTAGGTAGATTGATAGATACAGATAGGTAGGTAGGTAGATAGATAGATAGAGATAGGTAGGTAGGTAGATAGATAGACATAGGTAGGTAGGTAGATTGATAGATACAGATAGGTAGGTAGGTAGATAGATAGATACAGATAGGTAGGTAGATAGATAGATAGATAGAGATAGGTAGGTAGGTAGATAGATAAATACAGATAGGTAGGTAGGTAGGTAGATAGATAGAGATAGGTAGGTAGGTAGATAGATAGATAGAGATAGGTAGGTAGGTAGATTGATAGATACAGATAGGTAGGTAGGTAGGTAGATAGATACAGATAGGTAGGTAGGTAGATTGATAGATACAGATAGGTAGTTAGGTAGATAGATAGATAGAGATAGGTAGGTAGGTAGATAGATAGATAGAGATAGGTAGGTAGGTAGATAGATAAATACAGATAGGTAGGTATGTAGGTAGATAGATAGAGATAGGTAGGTAGGTAGATAGATAGATAGAGATAGGTAGGTAGGTAGATTGATAGATACAGATAGGTAGGAAGGTAGATTGGTAGATACAGATAGGTAGGTAGGTAGATTGATAGATACAGATAGGTAGGTAGGTAGATAGACAGATACAGATAGGTAGGTAGGTAGATAGATAGAGATAGGTAGGTAGGTAGATAGATAGATAAATACAGATAGGTAGGTAGGTAGGTAGATAGATAGAGATAGGTAGGTAGGTAGGTAGATAGATAGATAGAGATAGGTAGGTAGGTAGATAGATACAGATAGGTAGGTAGGTAGATTGATAGATACAGATAGGTAGGTAGGTAGATTGATAGATACAGATAGGTAGGTAGGTAGGTAGATAGATACAGATAGGTAGGTAGGTAGATTGATAGATACAGATAGGTAGGTAGGTAGATAGATAGATACAGATAGGTAGGTAGGTAGAGAGATAAATACAGATAGGTAGTTAGGTAGATAGATAGATACAGATAGGTAGGTAGGTAGATAGATAGATAGAGATAGGTAGGTAGGTAGATAGATAAATACAGATAGGTAGGTAGGTAGGTAGATAGATACAGATAGGTAGGTAGGTAGATTGATAGATACAGATAGGTAGGTAGGTAGAGTGATAGATACAGATAGGTAGGTAGATAGGTAGATAGATACAGATAGGTAGGTATGTAGATTGATAGATACAGATAGGTAGGTAGGTAGGTAGATAGATACAGATAGGTAGGTAGGTAGGTAGATTGATAGATACAGATAGGTAGGTAGGTAGATTGATAGATACAGATAGGTAGGTAGGTAGATTGATAGATACAGATAGGTAGGTAGGTAGATAGATAGATACAGATAGGTAGGTAGGTAGATAGATAGATAGATAGATAGATAGATAGATAGATAGATAGATAGAGATAGGTAGGTAGGTAGATAGATAAATACAGATAGGTAGGTAGATAGGTAGATAGATAGATATAGGTAGGTAGGTAGATTGATAGATACAGATAGGTAGGTAGGTAGATAGACATATACAGATAGGTAGGTAGGTAGATAGATAGAGATAGGTAGGTAGGTAGATAGATAAATACAGATAGGTAGGTAGGTAGATAGATAGAGATAGGTAGGTAGGTAGATAGATAGATAGAGATAGGTAGGTAGGTAGATTGATAGATACAGATAGGTAGGTAGGTAGATAGATAAATACAGATAGGTAGGTAGGTAGATAGATAGATAGAGATAGGTAGGTAGATAGATAGATAGAGATAGGTAGGTAGGTAGATAGATAAATACAGATAGGTAGGTAGGTAGGTAGATAGATACAGATAGGTAGGTAGGTAGATTGATAGATACAGATAGGTAGGTAGGTAGATTGATAGATACAGATAGGTAGGTAGGTAGGTAGATAGATACAGATAGGTAGGTAGGTAGATTGATAGATACAGATAGGTAGTTAGGTAGATAGATAGATAGAGATAGGTAGGTAGGTAGATAGATAGATAGAGATAGGTAGGTAGGTAGATAGATAAATACAGATAGGTAGGTAGGTAGGTAGATAGATACAGATAGGTAGGTAGGTAGATTGATAGATACAGATAGGTAGGTAGGTAGAGTGATAGATACAGATAGGTAGGTAGGTAGATAGATACAGATAGGTAGGTAGGTAGATTGATAGATACAGATAGGTAGGTAGGTAGATAGATAGATACAGAAAGGTAGGTAGGTAGGTAGATAAATACAGATAGGTAGGTAGGTAGATAGATAGATAGAGATAGGTAGGTAGGTAGATTGATAGATACAGATAGGTAGGTAGGTAGATTGATAAATACAGATAGGTAGGTAGGTAGGTAGATAGATAGAGATAGGTAGGTAGGTAGATAGATAGATAGAGATAGGTAGGTAGGTAGATTGATATATAGAGATAGGTAGGTAGGTAGATAGATTAATACAGATAGGTAGGTAGGTAGGTAGATAGATAGAGATAGGTAGGTAGGTAGATAGATAGATACAGATAGGTAGGTAGGTAGAGTGATAGATACAGATAGGTAGGTAGGTAGGTAGATAGATACAGATAGGTAGGTTGGTAGATTGATAGATACAGATAGGTAGGTAGGTAGATAGATAGATACAGATAGGTAGGTAGGTAGGTAGATAAATACAGATAGGTAGGTAGGTAGATAGATAGATAGAGATAGGTAGGTAGGTAGATTGATAGATACAGATAGGTAGGTAGGTAGATTGATAAATACAGATAGGTAGGTAGGTAGGTAGATAGATAGAGATAGGTAGGTAGGTAGATAGATAAATACAGATAGGTAGGTAGGTAAGTAGATAGATAGAGATAGGTAGGTAGGTAGATAGATAGATACAGATAGGTAGGTAGGTAGATAGATACAGATAGGTAGGTAGGTAGATAGATAAATACAGATAGGTAGTTAGGTAGATAGATAGATAGAGATAGGTAGATATGTAGATTGATAGATACAGATAGGTAGGTAGGTAGATTGATAGATACAGATAGGTAGGTAGGTAGATTGATAGATACAGATAGGTAGGTAGGTAGGTAGATAGATAAAGATAGGTAGGTAGGTAGATTGATAGATACAGATAGGTAGGTAGGTAGATAGATAGATACAGATAGGTAGATAGATAGATAGATAGATAGATAGATAGATAGATAGATAGATAGATAGATAGATAGATAGATAGATAGATAGAGATAGGTAGGTAGGTAGGTAGGTAGGTAGATAGAGATAGGTAGGTAGGTAGATAGATAGATAGATAGAGATAGGTAGGTAGGTAGATAGATCGATAGAGATAGGTAGGTAGGTAGATTGATAGATACAGATAGGTAGGTAGGTAGATTGATAGATACAGATAGGTAGGTAGGTAGATAGATAGATAGAGATAGGTAGGTAGGTAGGTAGATATATACAGATAGGTACGTAGGTAGATATATAGATAGAGATAGGTAGGTAGGTAGATTGATAGATACAGATAGGTAGATAGATAGATAGAGATAGGTAGGTAGGTAGATAGATAGACATAGGTAGGTAGGTAGATTGATAGATACAGATAGGTAGGTAGGTAGATAGATAGATAGAGATAGGTAGGTAGATAGATAGATAGATAGAGATAGGTAGGTAGGTAGGTAGATAGATAGACATAGGTAGGTAGGTAGATTGATAGATACAGATAGGTAGGTAGGTAGATAGATAGATACAGGTAGGTAGGTAGATAGATAGATAGATAGATAGATAGATAGATAGATAGATAGATAGATAGATAGATAGATAGATAGATAGATAGAGATAGGTAGGTAGGTAGATAGATAAATACAGATAGGTAGGTAGGTAGGTAGATAGATAGAGATAGGTAGGTAGGTAGATAGATAGATAGAGATAGGTAGGTAGGTAGATTGATAGATACAGATAGGTAGGTAGGTAGATTGATAGATACAGATAGGTAGGTAGGTAGATAGATAGATACAGATAGATAGATAGATAGATAGATAGATAGATAGATAGATAGATAGAGATAGGTAGGTAGGTAGATAGATAAATACAGATAGGTAGGTAGATAGGTAGATAGATAGAGATAGGTAGGTAGATTGATAGATACAGATAGGTAGGTAGGTAGATTGATAGATACAGATAGGTAGGTAGGTAGATAGATAGATACAGATAGGTAGGTAGGTAGATAGATAAATACAGATAGGTAGGTAGGTAGATAGATAGATAGAGATAGGTAGGTATGCAGATTGATAGATACAGATAGGTAGGTAGGTAGATTGATAGATACAGATAGGTAGGTAGGTAGGTAGATAGATACAGATAGGTAGGTAGGTAGATTGATAGATACAGATACGTAGTTAGGTAGATAGATAGATACAGATAGGTAGGTAGGTAGATAGATAGATAGAGATAGGTAGGTAGGTAGATAGATAAATACAGATAGGTAGGTAGGTAGGTAGATAGATACAGATAGGTAGGTAGGTAGATTAATAGATACAGATAGGTAGGTAGGTAGAGTGATAGATACAGATAGGTAGGTAGGTAGGTAGATAGATACAGATAGGTAGGTAGGTAGATTGATAGATACAGATAGGTAGGTAGGTAGATAGATAGATACAGATAGGTAGGTAGGTAGGTAGATAGATAGATAGAGATAGGTAGGTAGGTAGATTGATAGATACAGATAGGTAGGTAGGTAGATTGATAGATACAGATAGGTAGGTAGGTAGGTAGATAGATAGAGATAGGTAGGTAGGTAGATAGATAAATACAGATAGGTAGGTAGGTAAGTAGATAGATAGAGATAGGTAGGTAGGTATATAGATAGATACAGATAGGTAGGTAGGTAGATAGATACAGATAGGTAGGTAGGTAGATAGATAAATACAGATAGGTAGTTAGGTAGATAGATAGATAGAGATAGGTAGGTATGTAGATTGATAGATACAGATAGGTAGGTAGGTAGATTGATAGATACAAATAGGTAGGTAGGTAGATTGATAGATACAGCTAGGTAGGTAGGTAGGTAGATAAAGATAGGTAGGTAGGTTGATTGATAGATACAGATAGGTAGGTAGGTAGATAGATAGATACAGATAGGTAGATAGATAGATAGATAGATAGATAGATAGATAGAGATAGGTAGGTAGGTAGATAGATTAATATAGATAGGTATTTAGGTAGGTAGATAGATAGAGATAGGTAGGTAGGTAGATAGATCGATAGAGATAGGTAGGTAGGTAGATTGATAGATACAGATAGGTAGGTAGGTAGATTGATAGATACAGATAGGTAGGTAGGTAGATAGATAGATAGAGATAGGTAGGTAGGTAGGTAGATATATACAGATAGGTACGTAGGTAGATATATAGATAGAGATAGGTAGGTAGGTAGATTGATAGATACAGATAGGTAGGTAGGTAGATAGATAGATAGAGATAGGTAGGTAGGTAGATAGATAGACATAGGTAGGTAGGTAGATTGATAGATACAGATAGGTAGGTAGGTAGATAGATAGATAGAGATAGGTAGGTAGATAGATAGATAGATAGAGATAGGTAGGTAGGTAGGTAGATAAATACAGATAGGTAGGTAGGTAGGTAGGTAGATAGATAGAGATAGGTAGGTAGGTAGATAGATAGAGATAGGTAGCTAGGTAGATTGATAGATACAGACACGTAGGTAGGTAGATAGATAGATACAGATAGGTAGGTAGGTAGATAGATAAATACAGATAGGTAGGTAGGTAGATAGATAGATAGAGATAGGTAGGTAGGTAGATTGATAGATACATATAGGTAGGTAGATAGATTGATAGATACAGATAGGTAGGTAGGTAGGTAGATAGATACAGATAGGTAGGTAGGTAGATTGATAGATACAGATAGGTAGGTAGGTAGATAGATAGATACAGATAGGTAGGTAGGTAGATCGATAGATAGATAGAGATAGGTAGGTAGGTAGATAGATAAATACAGATAGGTAGGTAGGTAGGTAGATAGATAGAGATAGGTAGGTAGGTAGATAGATAAATACAGATAGGTAGGTAGGTAGGTAGATAGATAGAGATAGGTAGGTAGGTAGGTAGATAGATAGATACAGATAGGTAGGTAGGTAGATAGATAAATACAGATAGGTAGGTAGGTAGATAGATATATAGAGATAGGTAGGTATGTAGATTGATAGATACAGATAGGTAGGTAGGTAGATTGATAGATACAGATAGGTAGGTAGGTAGATAGATAGATAGAGATAGGTAGGTAGGTAGATAGATAGACATAGGTAGGTAGGTAGATTGATAGATACAGATAGGTAGGTAGGTAGATAGATAGATAGAGATAGGTAGGTAGATAGATAGATAGATAGATAGATAGAGATAGGTAGGTAGGTAGATAGATAAATACAGATAGGTAGGTAGGTAGATAGATAGAGATAGGTAGGTAGGTAGATAGATAGATAGAGATAGGTAGGTAGGTAGATTGATAGATACAGATAGGTAGGTAGGTAGATTGATAGATACAGATAGGTAGGTAGGTAGATAGATAGATACAGATAGGTAGGTAGGTAGATAGATAGATAGAGATAGGTAGGTAGGTAGGTAGGTAGATAGATAAATACAGATAGGTAGGTACGTAGGTAGATAGATAGAGATATGTAGGTAGGTAGATAGATAGATACAGATAGGTAGGTAGGTAGGTAGATAGATAGAGATAGGTAGGTAGGTAGATTGATAGATACAGATAGGTAGGTAGGTAGATTGGTAGATACAGATAGGTAGGTAGGTAGATAGACAGATACAGATAGGTAGGTAGGTAGATAGATAGAGATAGGTAGGTAGGTAGGTAGATAGATACAGATAGGTAGGTAGGTAGATTGATAAATACAGATAGGTAGGTAGGTAGGTAGATAGATAGAGATAGGTAGGTAGGTAGATTGATAGATACAGATAGGTAGGTAGGTAGATTGATAAATACAGATAGGTAGGTAGGTAGATAGATAAATACAGATAGGTAGGTAGGTAGGTAGATAGATAGAGATAGGTAGGTAGGTAGATAGATAGATAGAGATAGGTAGGTAGGTAGATTGATAGATACAGATAGGTAGGAAGGTAGATTGGTAGATACAGATAGGTAGGTAGGTAGATTGATAGATACAGATAGGTAGGTAGGTAGATAGACAGATACAGATAGGTAGGTAGGTAGATAGATAGATAGAGATAGGTAGGTAGGTAGATTGATAGATACAGATAGGTAGGTCGGTAGATTGATAAATACAGATAGGTAGGTAGGTAGGTAGATAGATAGAGATAGGTAGGTAGGTAGATAGATAGATAGAGATAGGTAGGTAGGTAGATTGATAGATAGAGATAGGTAGGTAGGTAGATAGATAAATACAGATAGGTAGGTAGGTAGGTAGATAGATAGAGATAGGTAGGTAGGTAGATAGATAGATAGAGATAGGTAGGTAGGTAGATTGATAGATACAGATAGGTAGGAAGGTAGATTGGTAGATACAGATAGGTAGGTAGGTAGATTGATAGATACAGATAGGTAGGTAGGTAGATAGACAGATACAGATAGGTAGGTAGGTAGATAGATAGAGATAGGTAGGTAGGTAGATAGATAAATACAGATAGGTAGGTAGGTAGGTAGATAGATAGAGATAGGTAGGTAGGTAGATAGATAGATAGAGATAGGTAGGTAGGTAGATTGATAGATACAGATAGGTAGGTAGGTAGATTGATAAATACAGATAGGTAGGTAGGTAGGTAGATAGATAGAGATAGGTAGGTAGGTAGATAGATAAATACAGATAGGTAGGTAGGTAAGTAGATAGATAGAGATAGGTAGGTAGGTAGATTGATAGATACAGATAGGTAGGTAGGTATATTGATAGATACAGATAGGTAGGTAGGTAGATTGATAGATACAGATAGGTAGGTAGGTAGGTAGACAGATACAGATAGGTCGGTAGGTAGATTGATAAATACAGATAGGTAGGTAGGTAGATAGATAGATACAGATAGGTAGGTAGGTAGATAGATAGATAGAGATAGGTAGGTAGGTAGATAGATACATACAGATAGGTAGGTAGGTAGATAGATAGAGATAGGTAGGTAGGTAGATTGATAGATACAGATAGGTAGGTAGGTAGATTGATAGATACAGATAGGTAGGTAGGTAGATAGATAGATACAGATAGGTAGGTAGGTAGATAGATAGAGATAGGTAGGTAGGTAGATAGATAAATAGAGATAGGTAGGTAGGTAGGTAGATAGATAGAGATAGGTAGGTAGGTAGATAGATAGATAGAGATAGGTAGGTAGGTAGATTGATAGATAGAGATAGGTAGGTAGGTAGATAGATAAATACAGATAGGTAGGTAGGTAGGTAGATAGATACAGATAGGTAGGTAGGTAGATTGATAGATACAGATAGGTAGGTAGGTAGGTAGATAGATACAGATAGGTAGGTAGGTAGATTGATAGATACAGATAGGTAGGTAGGTAGATAGATAGATACAGATAGGTAGGTAGGTAGATAGATAGATAGAGATAGGTAGGTAGGTAGATAGATAAATACAGATAGGTAGGTAGGTAGGTAGATAGATAGAGATAGGTAGGTAGGTAGATAGATAAATACAGATAGGTAGGTAGGTATGTAGATAGATAGAGATAGGTAGGTAGGTAGATAGATAGATACAGATAGGTAGGTAGGTAGATAGATAAATACAGATAGGTAGGTAGGTAGATAGATAGATAGAGATAGGTAGGTAGATTGATAGATACAGATAGGTAGGTAGGTAGATTGATAGATACAGATAGGTAGGTAGGTAGATTGATAGATACAGATAGGTAGGTAGGTAGATTGATAGATACAGATAGGTAGGTAGGTAGATAGATAGATAGAGATAGGTAGGTAGGTAGATAGATAGACATAGGTAGGAAGGTAGATTGATAGATACAGATAGGTAGGTAGGTAGATAGATAGATACAGATAGGTAGGTAGATAGATAGATAGATAGAGATAGGTAGGTAGGTAGATAGATAAATACAGATAGGTAGGTAGGTAGGTAGATAGATACAGATAGGTAGGTAGGTAGATAGATAGATAGAGATAGGTAGGTAGGTAGATTGATAGATACAGATAGGTAGGTAGGTAGATTGATAGATACAGATAGGTAGGTAGGTAGATAGATAGATACAGATAGGTAGGTAGATAGATAGATAGATAGATAGATAGATAGATAGATAGATAGATAGATAGATAGAGATAGGTAGGTAGGTAGGTAGATAGATAGATACAGATAGGTAGGTAGGTAGATAGATAGATACAGATAGGTAGGTAGAAAGATAGATAGATAGATAGATAGATAGATAGATAGATAGATAGATAGATAGATAGATAGATAGATAGATAGATAGATAGATAGATAGAGATAGGTAGGTAGGTAGATAGATAAATACAGATAGGTAGGAAGGTAGGTAGATAGATAGAGATAGATTAGGTAGGTAGACAGATAAATACAGATAGGTAGGTAGGTAGGTAGATAGATAGAGATAGGTAGGTAGGTAGATAGATAAATACAGATAGGTAGGTAGGTAGGTAGATAGATAGATACAGATAGGTAGGTAGATAGATAGATAGATAGATAGATAGATAGATAGATAGATAGATAGATAGATAGATAGATAGATAGAAAGATAGAGATAGGTAGGTAGGTAGATAGATAAATACAGATAGGTAGGAAGGTAGGTAGATAGATAGAGATAGGTAGGTAGGTAGATAGATAGATAGAGATTGGTAGGTAGGTAGATTGATAGATACAGATAGGTAGGTAGGTAGATTGATAGATACAGATAGGTAGGTAGGTAGATTGATAGATACAGATAGGTAGGTAGGTAGATAGATAGATACAGATAGGTAGGTAGGTAGGTAGATAGATAGATAGAGATAGGTAGGTAGGTAGATAGATAAATACAGATAGGTAGGTAGGTAGGTAGATAGATAGAGATAGGTAGGTAGGTAGATAGATAAATACAGATAGGTAGGTAGGTAGATAGATAGAGATTGGTAGGTAGGTAGATAGATAGATACAGATAGGTAGGTAGGTAGATAGATAGATACAGATAGGTAGGTAGGTAGGTAGGTAGATAGATAGATAGATAGATAGATAGATAGATAGATAGATAGATAGATAGAGAGAGAGATAGATAGATAGATAGATAGATAGATAGATAGATAGATAGATAGATAGATAGATAGACATAGGTAGGTAGGTAGGTAGATAGATAAATACAGATAGGTAGGTAGGTAGGTAGATAGATAAAGATAGGTAGGTAGGTAGATAGATAGATACAGATAGGTAGGTAGGTAGATAGATAGATACAGATAGGTAGGTAGATAGATAGATAGATAGATAGATAGATAGATAGATAGATAGATAGAGATAGGTAGGTAGGTAGATAGATAAATACAGATAGGTAGGAAGGTAGGTAGATAGATAGAGATAGGTAGGTAGGTAGATAGATCAATACAGATAGGTAGGTAGGTAGGTAGATAGATAGAGATAGGTAGGTAGGTAGGTAGATAGATAGATACAGATAGGTAGGTAGGTAGGTAGATAGATAGATAGATAGATAGATAGATAGATAGATAGATAGATAGATAGATAGATAGATAGAGATAGGTAGGTAGGTAGATAGATAGATAGAGATAGGTAGGTAGGTAGATTGATAGATACAGATAGGTAGGTAGGTAGATTGATAGATACAGATAGGTAGGTAGGTAGATAGATAGATACAGATAGGTAGGTAGGTAGATAGATAGATAGAGATAGGTAGGTAGGTAGATAGATAAATACAGATAGGTAGGTAGGTAGGTAGATAGAGATAGGTAGGTAGGTAGATAGATAGATACAGATAGGTAGTTAGGTAGATAGATAGATACAGATAGGTAGGTAGGTAGATAGATAGATAGAGATAGGTAGGTAGGTAGATAGATAAATACAGATAGGTAGGTAGGTAGGTAGATAGATACAGATAGGTAGGTAGGTAGGTAGATAGATAGATAGAGATAGGTAGGTAGGTAGATAGATACAGATAGGTAGGTAGGTAGATTGATAGATACAGATAGGTAGGTAGGTAGATTGATAGATACAGATAGGTAGGTAGGTAGGTAGATAGATACAGATAGGTAGGTAGGTAGATTGATAGATACAGATAGGTAGGTAGGTAGATAGATAGATACAGATAGGTAGGTAGGTAGATAGATAAATACAGATAGGTAGTTAGGTAGATAGATAGATACAGATAGGTAGGTAGGTAGATAGATAGATAGAGATAGGTAGGTAGGTAGATAGATAAATACAGATAGGTAGGTAGGTAGGTAGATAGATACAGATAGGTAGGTAGGTAGATTGATAGATACAGATAGGTAGGTAGGTAGAGTGATAGATACAGATAGGTAGGTAGATAGGTAGATAGATACAGATAGGTAGGTAGGTAGATTGATAGATACAGATAGGTAGGTAGGTAGGTAGATAGATACAGATAGGTAGGTAGGTAGGTAGATAGATAGATAGAGATAGGTAGGTAGGTAGATTGATAGATACAGATAGGTAGGTAGGTAGATTGATAGATACAGATAGGTAGGTAGGTAGATAGATAGATACAGATAGGTAGGTAGGTAGATAGATAGATAGATAGATAGATAGATAGATAGATAGATAGATAGATAGATAGATAGAGATAGGTAGGTAGGTAGATAGATAAATACAGATAGGTAGGTAGATAGGTAGATAGATAGATATAGGTAGGTAGGTAGATTGATAGATACAGATAGGTAGGTAGGTAGATAGACATATACAGATAGGTAGGTAGGTAGATAGATAGAGATAGGTAGGTAGGTAGATATATAAATACAGATAGGTAGGTAGGTAGATAGATAGAGATAGGTAGGTAGGTAGATAGATAGATAGAGATAGGTAGGTAGGTAGATTGATAGATACAGATAGGTAGGTAGGTAGATAGATAAATACAGATAGGTAGGTAGGTAGATAGATAGATAGAGATAGGTAGGTAGATAGATAGATAGAGATAGGTAGGTAGGTAGATAGATAAATACAGATAGGTAGGTAGGTAGGTAGATAGATACAGATAGGTAGGTAGGTAGATTGATAGATACAGATAGGTAGGTAGGTAGATTGATAGATACAGATAGGTAGGTAGGTAGGTAGATAGATACAGATAGGTAGGTAGGTAGATTGATAGATACAGATAGGTAGTTAGGTAGATAGATAGATAGAGATAGGTAGGTAGGTAGATAGATAGAGATAGGTAGGTAGGTAGATAGATAAATACAGATAGGTAGGTAGGTAGGTAGATAGATACAGATAGGTAGGTAGGTAGATTGATAGATACAGATAGGTAGGTAGGTAGAGTGATAGATACAGATAGGTAGGTAGGTAGATAGATACAGATAGGTAGGTAGGTAGATTGATAGATACAGAAAGGTAGGTAGGTAGATAAATACAGATAGGTAGGTAGGTAGATAGATAGATAGAGATAGGTAGGTAGGTAGATTGATAGATACAGATAGGTAGGTAGGTAGATTGATAGATACAGATAGGTAGGTAGGTAGATTGATAAATACAGATAGGTAGGTAGGTAGGTAGATAGATAGAGATAGGTAGGTAGGTAGATAGATAGATAGAGATAGGTAGGTAGGTAGATTGATATATAGAGATAGGTAGGTAGGTAGATAGATTAATACAGATAGGTAGGTAGGTAGGTAGATAGATAGAGATAGGTAGGTAGGTAGATAGATAGATACAGATAGGTAGGTAGGTAGAGTGATAGATACAGATAGGTAGGTAGGTAGGTGGATAGATACAGATAGGTAGGTTGGTAGATTGATAGATACAGATAGGTAGGTAGGTAGATAGATAGATACAGATAGGTAGGTAGGTAGGTAGATAAATACAGATAGGTAGGTAGGTAGATAGATAGATAGAGATAGGTAGGTAGGTAGATTGATAGATACAGATAGGTAGGTAGGTAGATTGATAAATACAGATAGGTAGGTAGGTAGGTAGATAGATAGAGATAGGTAGGTAGGTAGATAGATAAATACAGATAGGTAGGTAGGTAAGTAGATAGATAGAGATAGGTAGGTAGGTAGATAGATAGATACAGATAGGTAGGTAGGTAGATAGATACAGATAGGTAGGTAGGTAGATAGATAAATACAGATAGGTAGTTAGGTAGATAGATAGATAGAGATAGGTAGATATGTAGATTGATAGATACAGATAGGTAGGTAGGTAGATTGATAGATACAGATAGGTAGGTAGGTAGATTGATAGATACAGATAGGTAGGTAGGTAGGTAGATAGATAAAGATAGGTAGGTAGGTAGATTGATAGATACAGATAGGTAGGTAGGTAGATAGATAGATACAGATAGGTAGGTAGGTAGGTAGATAGATAAAGATAGGTAGGTAGGTAGATTGATAGATACAGATAGGTAGGTAGGTAGATAGATAGATACAGATAGGTAGATAGATAGATAGATAGATAGATAGATAGATAGATAGATAGATAGATAGATAGATAGATAGAGATAGGTAGGTAGGTAGGTAGGTAGGTAGATAGAGATAGGTAGGTAGGTAGATAGATAGATAGATAGATAGAGATAGGTAGGTAGGTAGATAGATCGATAGAGATAGGTAGGTAGGTAGATTGATAGATACAGATAGGTAGGTAGGTAGATTGATAGATACAGATAGGTAGGTAGGTAGATAGATAGATAGAGATAGGTAGGTAGGTAGGTAGATATATACAGATAGGTACGTAGGTAGATATATAGATAGAGATAGGTAGGTAGGTAGATTGATAGATACAGATAGGTAGATAGATAGATAGAGATAGGTAGGTAGGTAGATAGATAGACATAGGTAGGTAGGTAGATTGATAGATACAGATAGGTAGGTAGGTAGATAGATAGATAGAGATAGGTAGGTAGGTAGGTAGATAGATAGACATAGGTAGGTAGGTAGATTGATAGATACAGATAGGTAGGTAGGTAGATAGATAGATACAGGTAGGTAGGTAGATAGATAGATAGATAGATAGATAGATAGATAGATAGATAGATAGATAGATAGATAGAGATAGGTAGGTAGGTAGATAGATAAATACAGATAGGTAGGTAGGTAGGTAGATAGATAGAGATAGGTAGGTAGGTAGATAGATAGATAGAGATAGGTAGGTAGGTAGATTGATAGATACAGATAGGTAGGTAGGTAGATTGATAGATACAGATAGGTAGGTAGGTAGATAGATAGATACAGATAGATAGATAGATAGATAGATAGATAGATAGATAGATAGATAGATAGATAGATAGAGATAGGTAGGTAGGTAGATAGATAAATACAGATAGGTAGGTAGATAGGTAGATAGAGAGAGATAGGTAGGTAGGTAGATTGATAGATACAGATAGGTAGGTAGGTAGATTGATAGATACAGATAGGTAGGTAGGTAGATAGATAGATACAGATAGGTAGGTAGGTAGATAGATAAATACAGATAGGTAGGTAGGTAGATAGATAGATAGAGATAGGTAGGTATGCAGATTGATAGATACAGATAGGTAGGTAGGTAGATTGATAGATACAGATAGGTAGGTAGGTAGGTAGATAGATACAGATAGGTAGGTAGGTAGATTGATAGATACAGATACGTAGTTAGGTAGATAGATAGATACAGATAGGTAGGTAGGTAGATAGATAGATAGAGATAGGTAGGTAGGTAGATAGATAAATACAGATAGGTAGGTAGGTACGTAGATAGATACAGATAGGTAGGTAGGTAGGTAGATAGATAGAGATAGGTAGGTAGGTAGATAGATAAATACAGATAGGTAGGTAGGTAAGTAGATAGATAGAGATAGGTAGGTAGGTATATAGATAGATACAGATAGGTAGGTAGGTAGATAAATACAGATAGGTAGGTAGGTAGATAGATAAATACAGATAGGTAGTTAGGTAGATAGATAGATAGAGATAGGTAGGTATGTAGATTGATAGATACAGATAGGTAGGTAGGTAGATTGATAGATACAAATAGGTAGGTAGGTAGATTGATAGATACAGCTAGGTAGGTAGGTAGGTAGATAAAGATAGGTAGGTAGGTTGATTGATAGATACAGATAGGTAGGTAGGTAGATAGATAGATACAGATAGGTAGATAGATAGATAGATAGATAGATAGATAGATAGATAGATAGATAGATAGAGATAGGTAGGTAGGTAGATAGATTAATATAGATAGGTATTTAGGTAGGTAGATAGATAGAGATAGGTAGGTAGGTAGATAGATCGATAGAGATAGGTAGGTAGGTAGATTGATAGATACAGATAGGTAGGTAGGTAGATTGATAGATACAGATAGGTAGGTAGGTAGATAGATAGATAGAGATAGGTAGGTAGGTAGGTAGATATATACAGATAGGTACGTAGGTAGATATATAGATAGAGATAGGTAGGTAGGTAGATTGATAGATGCAGATAGGTAGGTAGGTAGATAGATAGATAGAGATAGGTAGGTAGGTAGATAGATAGACATAGGTAGGTAGGTAGATTGATAGATACAGATAGGTAGGTAGGTAGATAGATAGATAGAGATAGGTAGGTAGATAGATAGATAGATAGAGATAGGTAGGTAGGTAGGTAGATAAATACAGATAGGTAGGTAGGTAGGTAGGTAGATAGATAGAGATAGGTAGGTAGGTAGATAGATAGAGATAGGTAGCTAGGTAGATTGATAGATACAGACACGTAGGTAGGTAGATAGATAGATACAGATAGGTAGGTAGGTAGATAGATAAATACAGATAGGTAGGTAGGTAGATAGATAGATAGAGATAGGTAGGTAGGTAGATTGATAGATACATATAGGTAGGTAGATAGATTGATAGATACAGATAGGTAGGTAGGTAGGTAGATAGATACAGATAGGTAGGTAGGTAGATTGATAGATACAGATAGGTAGGTAGGTAGATAGATAGATACAGATAGGTAGGTAGGTAGATCGATAGATAGATAGAGATAGGTAGGTAGGTAGATAGATAAATACAGATAGGTAGGTAGGTAGGTAGATAGATAGAGATAGGTAGGTAGGTAGATAGATAAATACAGATAGGTAGGTAGGTAGGTAGATAGATAGAGATAGGTAGGTAGGTAGGTAGATAGATAGATACAGATAGGTAGGTAGGTAGATAGATAAATACAGATAGGTAGGTAGGTAGATAGATAGATAGAGATAGGTAGGTATGTAGATTGATAGATACAGATAGGTAGGTAGGTAGATTGATAGATACAGATAGGTAGGTAGGTAGATAGATAGATAGAGATAGGTAGGTAGGTAGATAGATAGACATAGGTAGGTAGGTAGATTGATAGATACAGATAGGTAGGTAGGTAGATAGATAGATACAGATAGGTAGGTAGATAGATAGATAGATAGATAGAGATAGGTAGGTAGGTAGATAGATAAATACAGATAGGTAGGTAGGTAGATAGATAGAGATAGGTAGGTAGGTAGATAGATAGATAGAGATAGGTAGGTAGGTAGATTGATAGATACAGATAGGTAGGTAGGTAGATTGATAGATACAGATAGGTAGGTAGATAGATAGATACAGATAGGTAGGTAGGTAGATAGATAGATAGAGATAGGTAGGTAGGTAGGTAGGTAGATAGATAAATACAGATAGGTAGGTACGTAGGTAGATAGATAGAGATATGTAGGTAGGTAGATAGATAGATACAGATAGGTAGGTAGGTAGGTAGATAGATAGAGATAGGTAGGTAGGTAGATTGATAGATACAGATAGGTAGGTAGGTAGATTGGTAGATACAGATAGGTAGGTAGGTAGATAGACAGATACAGATAGGTAGGTAGGTAGATAGATAGAGATAGGTAGGTAGGTAGGTAGATAGATAAATACAGATAGGTAGGTAGGTATTTAGAGATAGGTAGGTAGGTAGATAGATAGATAGAGATAGGTAGGTAGGTAGATTGATAGATACAGATAGGTAGGTAGGTAGATTGATAAATACAGATAGGTAGGTAGGTAGGTAGATAGATAGAGATAGGTAGGTAGGTAGATAGATAGATAGAGATAGGTAGGTAGGTAGATTGATAGATAGAGATAGGTAGGTAGGTAGATAGATAAATACAGATAGGTAGGTAGGTAGGTAGATAGATAGAGATAGGTAGGTAGGTAGATAGATAGATAGAGATAGGTAGGTAGGTAGATTGATAGATACAGATAGGTAGGAAGGTAGATTGGTAGATACAGATAGGTAGGTAGGTAGATTGATAGATACAGATAGGTAGGTAGGTAGATAGACAGATACAGATAGGTAGGTAGGTAGATAGATAGAGATAGGTAGGTAGGTAGATAGATAAATACAGATAGGTAGGTAGGTAGGTAGATAGATAGAGATAGGTAGGTAGGTAGATAGATAGATAGAGATAGGTAGGTAGGTAGATTGATAGATACAGATAGGTAGGTAGGTAGATTGATAAATACAGATAGGTAGGTAGGTAGGTAGATAGATAGAGATAGGTAGGTAGGTAGATAGATAAATACAGATAGGTAGGTAGGTAAGTAGATAGATAGAGATAGGTAGGTAGGTAGATTGATAGATACAGATAGGTAGGTAGGTATATTGATAGATACAGATAGGTAGGTAGGTAGATTGATAGATACAGATAGGTAGGTAGGTAGGTAGATAGATACAGATAGGTCGGTAGGTAGATTGATAAATACAGATAGGTAGGTAGGTAGATAGATAGATACAGATAGGTAGGTAGGTAGATAGATAGATAGAGATAGGTAGGTAGGTAGATAGATACATACAGATAGGTAGGTAGGTAGATAGATAGAGATAGGTAGGTAGGTAGATTGATAGATACAGATAGGTAGGTAGGTAGATTGATAGATACAGATAGGTAGGTAGGTAGATTGATAGATACAGATAGGTAGGTAGGTAGATAGATAGATACAGATAGGTAGGTAGGTAGATAGATAGAGATAGGTAGGTAGGTAGATAGATAAATAGAGATAGGTAGGTAGGTAGGTAGATAGATAGAATTAGGTAGGTAGGTAGATAGATAGATAGAGATAGGTAGGTATGTAGATTGATAGATACAGATAGGTAGGTAGGTAGATTGATAGATACAGATAGGTAGGTAGGTAGGTAGATAGATACAGATAGGTAGGTAGGTAGATTGATAGATACAGATAGGTAGGTAGGTAGATAGATAGATACAGATAGGTAGGTAGGTAGATAGATAGATAGAGATAGGTAGGTAGGTAGATAGATAAATACAGATAGGTAGGTAGGTAGGTAGATAGATAGAGATAGGTAGGTAGGTAGATAGATAAATACAGATAGGTAGGTAGGTAGGTAGATAGATAGAGATAGGTAGGTAGGTAGATAGATAGATACAGATAGGTAGGTAGGTAGATAGATAAATACAGATAGGTAGGTAGGTAGATAGATAGATAGAGATAGGTAGGTAGATTGATAGATACAGATAGGTAGGTAGGTAGATTGATAGATACAGATAGGTAGGTAGGTAGATTGATAGATACAGATAGGTAGGTAGGTAGATTGATAGATACAGATAGGTAGGTAGGTAGATAGATAGATAGAGATAGGTAGTTAGGTAGATAGATAGACATAGGTAGGTAGGTAGATTGATAGATACAGATAGGTAGGTAGGTAGATAGATAGATACAGATAGGTAGATAGATAGATAGATAGATAGAGATAGGTAGGTAGGTAGATAGATAAATACAGATAGGTAGGTAGGTAGGTAGATAGATACAGATAGGTAGGTAGGTAGATAGATAGATAGAGATAGGTAGGTAGGTAGATTGATAGATACAGATAGGTAGGTAGGTAGATTGATAGATACAGATAGGTAGGTAGGTAGATAGATAGATACAGATAGGTAGGTAGATAGATAGATAGATAGATAGATAGATAGATAGATAGATAGATAGATAGAGATAGGTAGGTAGGTAGGTAGATAGATAGATAAATACAGATAGGTAGGTAGGTAGGTAGATAGATAGAGATAGGTAGGTAGGTAGATAGATAAATACAGATAGGTAGGTAGGTAGGTAGATAGATACAGATAGGTAGGTAGGTAGGTAGATAGATAGATAGAGATAGGTAGGTAGGTAGATAGATACAGATAGGTAGGTAGGTAGATTGATAGATACAGATAGGTAGGTAGGTAGATTGATAGATACAGATAGGTAGGTAGGTAGGTAGATAGATACAGATAGGTAGGTAGGTAGATTGATAGATACAGATAGGTAGGTAGGTAGATAGATAGATACAGATAGGTAGGTAGGTAGATAGATAAATACAGATAGGTAGTTAGGTAGATAGATAGATACAGATAGGTAGGTAGGTAGATAGATAGATAGAGATAGGTAGGTAGGTAGATAGATAAATACAGATAGGTAGGTAGGTAGGTAGATAGATACAGATAGGTAGGTAGGTAGATTGATAGATACAGATAGGTAGGTAGGTAGAGTGATAGATACAGATAGGTAGGTAGATAGGTAGATAGATACAGATAGGTAGGTAGGTAGATTGATAGATACAGATAGGTAGGTAGGTAGGTAGATAGATACAGATAGGTAGGTAGGTAGGTAGATAGATAGATAGAGATAGGTAGGTAGGTAGATTGATAGATACAGATAGGTAGGTAGGTAGATTGATAGATACAGATAGGTAGGTAGGTAGATAGATAGATACAGATAGGTAGGTAGGTAGATAGATAGATAGATAGATAGATAGATAGATAGATAGATAGAGATAGGTAGGTAGGTAGATAGATAAATACAGATAGGTAGGTAGATAGGTAGATAGATAGATATAGGTAGGTAGGTAGATTGATAGATACAGATAGGTAGGTAGGTAGATAGACATATACAGATAGGTAGGTAGGTAGATAGATAGAGATAGGTAGGTAGGTAGATAGATAAATACAGATAGGTAGGTAGGTAGATAGATAGAGATAGGTAGGTAGGTAGATAGATAGATAGAGATAGGTAGGTAGGTAGATTGATAGATACAGATAGGTAGGTAGGTAGATAGATAAATACAGATAGGTAGGTAGGTAGATAGATAGATAGAGATAGGTAGGTAGATAGATAGATAGAGATAGGTAGGTAGGTAGATAGATAAATACAGATAGGTAGGTAGGTAGGTAGATAGATACAGATAGGTAGGTAGGTAGATTGATAGATACAGATAGGTAGGTAGGTAGATTGATAGATACAGATAGGTAGGTAGGTAGGTAGATAGATACAGATAGGTAGGTAGGTAGATTGATAGATACAGATAGGTAGTTAGGTAGATAGATAGATAGAGATAGGTAGGTAGGTAGATAGATAGATAGAGATAGGTAGGTAGGTAGATAGATAAATACAGATAGGTAGGTAGGTAGGTAGATAGATACAGATAGGTAGGTAGGTAGATTGATAGATACAGATAGGTAGGTAGGTAGAGTGATAGATACAGATAGGTAGGTAGGTAGATAGATACAGATAGGTAGGTAGGTAGATTGATAGATACAGAAAGGTAGGTAGGTAGATAAATACAGATAGGTAGGTAGGTAGATAGATAGATAGAGATAGGTAGGTAGGTAGATTGATAGATACAGATAGGTAGGTAGGTAGATTGATAGATACAGATAGGTAGGTAGGTAGATTGATAAATACAGATAGGTAGGTAGGTAGGTAGATAGATAGAGATAGGTAGGTAGGTAGATAGATAGATAGAGATAGGTAGGTAGGTAGATTGATATATAGAGATAGGTAGGTAGGTAGATAGATTAATACAGATAGGTAGGTAGGTAGGTAGATAGATAGAGATAGGTAGGTAGGTAGATAGATAGATACAGATAGGTAGGTAGGTAGAGTGATAGATACAGATAGGTAGGTAGGTAGGTGGATAGATACAGATAGGTAGGTTGGTAGATTGATAGATACAGATAGGTAGGTAGGTAGATAGATAGATACAGATAGGTAGGTAGGTAGGTAGATAAATACAGATAGGTAGGTAGGTAGATAGATAGATAGAGATAGGTAGGTAGGTAGATTGATAGATACAGATAGGTAGGTAGGTAGATTGATAAATACAGATAGGTAGGTAGGTAGGTAGATAGATAGAGATAGGTAGGTAGGTAGATAGATAAATACAGATAGGTAGGTAGGTAAGTAGATAGATAGAGATAGGTAGGTAGGTAGATAGATAGATACAGATAGGTAGGTAGGTAGATAGATACAGATAGGTAGGTAGGTAGATAGATAAATACAGATAGGTAGTTAGGTAGATAGATAGATAGAGATAGGTAGATATGTAGATTGATAGATACAGATAGGTAGGTAGGTAGATTGATAGATACAGATAGGTAGGTAGGTAGATTGATAGATACAGATAGGTAGGTAGGTAGGTAGATAGATAAAGATAGGTAGGTAGGTAGATTGATAGATACAGATAGGTAGGTAGGTAGATAGATAGATACAGATAGGTAGGTAGGTAGGTAGATAGATAAAGATAGGTAGGTAGGTAGATTGATAGATACAGATAGGTAGGTAGGTAGATAGATAGATACAGATAGGTAGATAGATAGATAGATAGATAGATAGATAGATAGATAGATAGATAGATAGAGATAGGTAGGTAGGTAGGTAGGTAGGTAGATAGAGATAGGTAGGTAGGTAGATAGATAGATAGATAGAGATAGGTAGGTAGGTAGATAGATCGATAGAGATAGGTAGGTAGGTAGATTGATAGATACAGATAGGTAGGTAGGTAGATTGATAGATACAGATAGGTAGGTAGGTAGATAGATAGATAGAGATAGGTAGGTAGGTAGGTAGATATATACAGATAGGTACGTAGGTAGATATATAGATAGAGATAGGTAGGTAGGTAGATTGATAGATACAGATAGGTAGATAGATAGATAGAGATAGGTAGGTAGGTAGATAGATAGACATAGGTAGGTAGGTAGATTGATAGATACAGATAGGTAGGTAGGTAGATAGATAGATAGAGATAGGTAGGTAGATAGATAGATAGATAGAGATAGGTAGGTAGGTAGGTAGATAGATAGACATAGGTAGGTAGGTAGATTGATAGATACAGATAGGTAGGTAGGTAGATAGATAGATACAGGTAGGTAGGTAGATAGATAGATAGATAGATAGATAGATAGATAGATAGATAGATAGATAGATAGATAGATAGATAGAGATAGGTAGGTAGGTAGATAGATAAATACAGATAGGTAGGTAGGTAGGTAGATAGATAGAGATAGGTAGGTAGGTAGATAGATAGATAGAGATAGGTAGGTAGGTAGATTGATAGATACAGATAGGTAGGTAGGTAGATTGATAGATACAGATAGGTAGGTAGGTAGATAGATAGATACAGATAGATAGATAGATAGATAGATAGATAGATAGATAGATAGATAGATAGAGATAGGTAGGTAGGTAGATAGATAAATACAGATAGGTAGGTAGATAGGTAGATAGATAGAGATAGGTAGGTAGGTAGATTGATAGATACAGATAGGTAGGTAGGTAGATTGATAGATACAGATAGGTAGGTAGGTAGATAGATAGATACAGATAGGTAGGTAGGTAGATAGATAAATACAGATAGGTAGGTAGGTAGATAGATAGATAGAGATAGGTAGGTATGCAGATTGATAGATACAGATAGGTAGGTAGGTAGATTGATAGATACAGATAGGTAGGTAGGTAGGTAGATAGATACAGATAGGTAGGTAGGTAGATTGATAGATACAGATACGTAGTTAGGTAGATAGATAGATACAGATAGGTAGGTAGGTAGATAGATAGATAGAGATAGGTAGGTAGGTAGATAGATAAATACAGATAGGTAGGTAGGTACGTAGATAGATACAGATAGGTAGGTAGGTAGGTAGATAGATAGAGATAGGTAGGTAGGTAGATAGATAAATACAGATAGGTAGGTAGGTAAGTAGATAGATAGAGATAGGTAGGTAGGTATATAGATAGATACAGATAGGTAGGTAGGTAGATAAATACAGATAGGTAGGTAGGTAGATAGATAAATACAGATAGGTAGTTAGGTAGATAGATAGATAGAGATAGGTAGGTATGTAGATTGATAGATACAGATAGGTAGGTAGGTAGATTGATAGATACAAATAGGTAGGTAGGTAGATTGATAGATACAGCTAGGTAGGTAGGTAGGTAGATAAAGATAGGTAGGTAGGTTGATTGATAGATACAGATAGGTAGGTAGGTAGATAGATAGATACAGATAGGTAGATAGATAGATAGATAGATAGATAGATAGAGATAGGTAGGTAGGTAGATAGATTAATATAGATAGGTATTTAGGTAGGTAGATAGATAGAGATAGGTAGGTAGGTAGATAGATCGATAGAGATAGGTAGGTAGGTAGATTGATAGATACAGATAGGTAGGTAGGTAGATTGATAGATACAGATAGGTAGGTAGGTAGATAGATAGATAGAGATAGGTAGGTAGGTAGGTAGATATATACAGATAGGTACGTAGGTAGATATATAGATAGAGATAGGTAGGTAGGTAGATTGATAGATACAGATAGGTAGGTAGGTAGATAGATAGATAGAGATAGGTAGGTAGGTAGATAGATAGACATAGGTAGGTAGGTAGATTGATAGATACAGATAGGTAGGTAGGTAGATAGATAGATAGAGATAGGTAGGTAGATAGATAGATAGATAGAGATAGGTAGGTAGGTAGGTAGATAAATACAGATAGGTAGGTAGGTAGGTAGGTAGATAGATAGAGATAGGTAGGTAGGTAGATAGATAGAGATAGGTAGCTAGGTAGATTGATAGATACAGACACGTAGGTAGGTAGATAGATAGATACAGATAGGTAGGTAGGTAGATAGATAAATACAGATAGGTAGGTAGGTAGATAGATAGATAGAGATAGGTAGGTAGGTAGATTGATAGATACATATAGGTAGGTAGATAGATTGATAGATACAGATAGGTAGGTAGGTAGGTAGATAGATACAGATAGGTAGGTAGGTAGATTGATAGATACAGATAGGTAGGTAGGTAGATAGATAGATACAGATAGGTAGGTAGGTAGATCGATAGATAGATAGAGATAGGTAGGTAGGTAGATAGATAAATACAGATAGGTAGGTAGGTAGGTAGATAGATAGAGATAGGTAGGTAGGTAGATAGATAAATACAGATAGGTAGGTAGGTAGGTAGATAGATAGAGATAGGTAGGTAGGTAGGTAGATAGATAGATACAGATAGGTAGGTAGGTAGATAGATAAATACAGATAGGTAGGTAGGTAGATAGATAGATAGAGATAGGTAGGTATGTAGATTGATAGATACAGATAGGTAGGTAGGTAGATTGATAGATACAGATAGGTAGGTAGGTAGATAGATAGATAGAGATAGGTAGGTAGGTAGATAGATAGACATAGGTAGGTAGGTAGATTGATAGATACAGATAGGTAGGTAGGTAGATAGATAGATACAGATAGGTAGGTAGATAGATAGATAGATAGATAGAGATAGGTAGGTAGGTAGATAGATAAATACAGATAGGTAGGTAGGTAGATAGATAGAGATAGGTAGGTAGGTAGATAGATAGATAGAGATAGGTAGGTAGGTAGATTGATAGATACAGATAGGTAGGTAGGTAGATTGATAGATACAGATAGGTAGGTAGGTAGATAGATAGATACAGATAGGTAGGTAGGTAGATAGATAGATAGAGATAGGTAGGTAGGTAGGTAGGTAGATAGATAAATACAGATAGGTAGGTACGTAGGTAGATAGATAGAGATATGTAGGTAGGTAGATAGATAGATACAGATAGGTAGGTAGGTAGGTAGATAGATAGAGATAGGTAGGTAGGTAGATTGATAGATACAGATAGGTAGGTAGGTAGATTGGTAGATACAGATAGGTAGGTAGGTAGATAGACAGATACAGATAGGTAGGTAGGTAGATAGATAGAGATAGGTAGGTAGGTAGGTAGATAGATAAATACAGATAGGTAGGTAGGTATTTAGAGATAGGTAGGTAGGTAGATAGATAGATAGAGATAGGTAGGTAGGTAGATTGATAGATACAGATAGGTAGGTAGGTAGATTGATAAATACAGATAGGTAGGTAGGTAGGTAGATAGATAGAGATAGGTAGGTAGGTAGATAGATAGATAGAGATAGGTAGGTAGGTAGATTGATAGATAGAGATAGGTAGGTAGGTAGATAGATAAATACAGATAGGTAGGTAGGTAGGTAGATAGATAGAGATAGGTAGGTAGGTAGATAGATAGATAGAGATAGGTAGGTAGGTAGATTGATAGATACAGATAGGTAGGAAGGTAGATTGGTAGATACAGATAGGTAGGTAGGTAGATTGATAGATACAGATAGGTAGGTAGGTAGATAGACAGATACAGATAGGTAGGTAGGTAGATAGATAGAGATAGGTAGGTAGGTAGATAGATAAATACAGATAGGTAGGTAGGTAGGTAGATAGATAGAGATAGGTAGGTAGGTAGATAGATAGATAGAGATAGGTAGGTAGGTAGATTGATAGATACAGATAGGTAGGTAGGTAGATTGATAAATACAGATAGGTAGGTAGGTAGGTAGATAGATAGAGATAGGTAGGTAGGTAGATAGATAAATACAGATAGGTAGGTAGGTAAGTAGATAGATAGAGATAGGTAGGTAGGTAGATTGATAGATACAGATAGGTAGGTAGGTATATTGATAGATACAGATAGGTAGGTAGGTAGATTGATAGATACAGATAGGTAGGTAGGTAGGTAGATAGATACAGATAGGTCGGTAGGTAGATTGATAAATACAGATAGGTAGGTAGGTAGATAGATAGATACAGATAGGTAGGTAGGTAGATAGATAGATAGAGATAGGTAGGTAGGTAGATAGATACATACAGATAGGTAGGTAGGTAGATAGATAGAGATAGGTAGGTAGGTAGATTGATAGATACAGATAGGTAGGTAGGTAGATTGATAGATACAGATAGGTAGGTAGGTAGATTGATAGATACAGATAGGTAGGTAGGTAGATAGATAGATACAGATAGGTAGGTAGGTAGATAGATAGAGATAGGTAGGTAGGTAGATAGATAAATAGAGATAGGTAGGTAGGTAGGTAGATAGATAGAATTAGGTAGGTAGGTAGATAGATAGATAGAGATAGGTAGGTATGTAGATTGATAGATACAGATAGGTAGGTAGGTAGATTGATAGATACAGATAGGTAGGTAGGTAGGTAGATAGATACAGATAGGTAGGTAGGTAGATTGATAGATACAGATAGGTAGGTAGGTAGATAGATAGATACAGATAGGTAGGTAGGTAGATAGATAGATAGAGATAGGTAGGTAGGTAGATAGATAAATACAGATAGGTAGGTAGGTAGGTAGATAGATAGAGATAGGTAGGTAGGTAGATAGATAAATACAGATAGGTAGGTAGGTAGGTAGATAGATAGAGATAGGTAGGTAGGTAGATAGATAGATACAGATAGGTAGGTAGGTAGATAGATAAATACAGATAGGTAGGTAGGTAGATAGATAGATAGAGATAGGTAGGTAGATTGATAGATACAGATAGGTAGGTAGGTAGATTGATAGATACAGATAGGTAGGTAGGTAGATTGATAGATACAGATAGGTAGGTAGGTAGATAGATAGATAGAGATAGGTAGGTAGGTAGATAGATAGACATAGGTAGGTAGGTAGATTGATAGATACAGATAGGTAGGTAGGTAGATAGATAGATACAGATAGGTAGATAGATAGATAGATAGATAGAGATAGGTAGGTAGGTAGATAGATAAATACAGATAGGTAGGTAGGTAGGTAGATAGATACAGATAGGTAGGTAGGTAGATAGATAGATAGAGATAGGTAGGTAGGTAGATTGATAGATACAGATAGGTAGGTAGGTAGATTGATAGATACAGATAGGTAGGTAGGTAGATAGATAGATACAGATAGGTAGGTAGATAGATAGATAGATAGATAGATAGATAGATAGATAGATAGATAGATAGATAGATAGATAGATAGATAGATAGATAGAGATAGTTAGGTAGGTAGATAGATAAATACAGATAGGTAGGAAGGTAGGTAGATAGATAGAGATAGGTAGGTAGGTAGATAGATCAATACAGATAGGTAGGTAGGTAGGTAGATAGATAGAGATAGGTAGGTAGGTAGATAGATAAATACAGATAGGTAGGTAGGTAGGTAGATAGATAGATACAGATAGGTAGGTAGGTAGGTAGGTAGATAGATAGATAGATAGATAGATAGATAGATAGATAGATAGATAGATAGATAGATAGATAGATAGATAGAGATAGGTAGGTAGGTAGATAGATAAATACAGATAGGTAGGAAGGTAGGTAGATAGATAGAGATAGGTAGGTAGGTAGATAGATAGATAGAGATAGGTAGGTAGGTAGATTGATAGATACAGATAGGTAGGTAGGTAGATTGATAGATACAGATAGGTAGGTAGGTAGATAGATAGATACAGATAGGTAGGTAGGTAGATAGATAGATAGAGATAGGTAGGTAGGTAGATAGATAAATACAGATAGGTAGGTAGGTAGGTAGATAGAGATAGGTAGGTAGGTAGATAGATAAATACAGATAGGTAGGTAGGTAGATAGATAGAGATAGGTAGGTAGGTAGATAGATAGGTACAGATAGGTAGGTAGGTAGATAGATAAATACAGATAGGTAGGTAGGTAGATAGATAGATAGAGATAGGTAGGTAGGTAGATTGATAGATACAGATAGGTAGGTAGGTAGATTGATAGATACAGATAGGTAGGTAGGTAGATTGATAGATACAGATAGGTAGGTAGGTAGATAGATAGATACAGATAGGTAGGTAGGTAGATAGATAAATACAGATAGGTAGGTAGGTAGGTAGATAGATAGAGATAGGTAGGTAGGAAGATAGATAGATAGAGATAGGTAGGTATGTAGATTGATATATACAGATAGGTAGGTAGGTAGATTGATAGATACAGATAGGTAGGTAGGTAGGTAGATAGATACAGATAGGTAGGTAGGTAGATTGATAGATACAGATAGGTAGGTAGGTAGATAGATAGATACAGATAGGTAGGTAGGTAGATAGATAGATAGAGATAGGTAGGTAGGTAGATAGATAAATACAGATAGGTAGGTAGGTAGGTAGATAGATAGAGATAGGTAGGTAGGTACATAGATAAATACAGATAGGTAGGTAGGTAGGTAGATAGATAGAGATAGGTAGGTAGGTAGATAGATAGATACAGATAGGTAGGTAGGTAGATAGATAAATACAGATAGGTAGGTAGGTAGATAGATAGATAGAGATAGGTAGGTAGGTAGATTGATAGATACAGATAGGTAGGTAGGTAGATTGATAGATACAGATAGGTAGGTAGGTAGATAGATAGATACAGATAGGTAGGTAGATAGATAGATAGATAGATAGATAGATAGATAGATAGATAGATAGATAGATAGATAGATAGATAGAGATAGGTAGGTAGGTAGATAGATAAATACAGATAGGTAGGAAGGTAGGTAGATAGATACAGATAGGTAAGTAGGTAGATAGATAAATACAGATAGGTAGGTAGGTAGATTGATAGATACAGATAGGTAGGTAGGTAGATAGATAAATACAGATAGGTAGGTAGGTAGATAGATAGATAGAGATAGGTAGGTAGGTACATAGATAAATACAGATAGGTAGGTAGGTAGATAGATAGAGATAGGTAGGTAGGTAGATAGATAGATAGAGATAGGTAGGTAGGTAGATTGATAGATACAGATAGGTAGGTAGGTAGATTGATAGATACAGATAGGTAGGTAGGTAGATAGATAAATACAGATAGGTAGGTAGGTAGATAGATAGATAGAGATAGGTAGGTAGGTACATAGATAAATACAGATAGGTAGGTAGGTAGATAGATAGAGATAGGTAGGTAGGTAGATAGATAGATACAGATAGGTAGGTAGGTAGATAGATAGAGATAGGTAGGTAGGTAGATAGATAGATACAGATAGGTAGGTAGGTAGATAGATAAATACAGATAGGTAGGTAGGTAGATAGATAGATAGAGATAGGTAGGTATGTAGATTGATAGATACAGATAGGTAGGTAGGTAGATTGATAGATACAGATAGGTAGGTAGGTAGATTGATAGATACAGATAGGTAGGTAGGTAGATAGATAGAGATAGGTAGGTAGGTAGATAGATAGACATAGGTAGGTAGGTAGATTGATAGATACAGATAGGTAGGTATGTAGATAGATAGATACAGATAGGTAGGTAGGTAGATAGATAGATAGAGATAGGTAGGTAGGTAGATAGATAAATACAGATAGGTAGGTAGGTAGGTAGATAGATAGAGATAGGTAGGTAGGTAGCTAGATAAATACAGATAGGTAGGTAGGTAGGTAGATAGATAGAGATAGGTAGGTAGGTAGATAGATAGATACAGATAGGTAGGTAGGTAGATAGATAAATACAGATAGGTAGGTAGGTAGATAGATAGATAGAGATAGGTAGGTAGGTAGATTGATAGATACAGATAGGTAGGTAGGTAGATTGATAGATACAGATAGGTAGGTAGGTAGATTGATAAATACAGATAGGTAGGTAGGTAGATAGATAGATACAGATAGGTAGGTAGGTAGATAGATAGAGATAGGTAGGTAGGTACATAGATAAATACAGATAGGTAGGTAGGTAGGTAGATAGTTAGAGATAGGTAGGTAGGTAGATTGATAGATACAGATAGGTAGGTAGGTAGATAGATAGATACAGATAGGTAGGTAGGTAGATAGATAGATAGAGATAGGTAGGTAGGTAGATAGATAAATACAGATAGGTAGGTAGGTAGGTAGATAGATAGAGATAGGTAGGTAGGTAGCTAGATAAATACAGATAGGTAGGTAGGTAGGTAGATAGATAGAGATAGGTAGGTAGGTAGATAGATAGATACAGATAGGTAGGTAGGTAGATAGATAAATACAGATAGGTAGGTAGGTAGATAGATAGATAGAGATAGGTAGGTAGGTAGATTGATAGATACAGATAGGTAGGTAGGTAGATTGATAGATACAGATAGGTAGGTAGGTAGATTGATAAATACAGATAGGTAGGTAGGTAGATAGATAGATACAGATAGGTAGGTAGGTAGATAGATAGAGATAGGTAGGTAGGTAGATAGATAAATACAGATAGGAAGGTAGGTAGGTAGATAGATAGAGATAGGTAGGTAGGTAGATAGATAGATAGAGATAGGTAGGTATGTAGATTGATAGATACAGATAGGTAGGTAGGTAGATTGATAGATACAGATAGGTAGGTAGGTAGGTAGATAGATACAGATAGGTAGGTAGGTAGATTGATAGATACAGATAGGTAGGTAGGTAGATAGATAGATACAGATAGGTAGGTAGGTAGATAGATAGATAGAGATAGATAGGTAGGTAGATAGATAAATACAGATAGGTAGGTAGGTAGGTAGATAGATAGAGATAGGTAGGTAGGTAGATAGATAAATACAGATAGGTAGGTAGGTAGGTAGATAGATAGAGATAGGTAGGTAGGTAGATAGATAGATACAGATAGGTAGGTAGGTAGATAGATAAATACAGATAGGTAGGTAGGTAGATAGATAGATAGATAGAGATAGGTAGGTAGGTAGATTGATAGATACAGATAGGTAGGTAGGTAGATTGATAGATACAGATAGGTAGGTAGGTAGATTGATAGATACAGATAGGTAGGTAGGTAGATAGATAGAGATAGGTAGGTAGGTAGATAGATAAATACAGATAGGTAGGTAGGTAGGTAGATAGATAGAGATAGGTAGGTAGGTAGATAGATAGATAGATAGATAGAGATAGGTAGGTATGTAGATTGATAGATACAGATAGGTAGGTAGGTAGATTGATAGATACAGATAGGTAGGTAGGTAGATTGATAGATACAGATAGGTAGGTAGGTAGATAGATAGATACAGATAGGTAGGTAGGTAGATAGATAAATACAGATAGGTAGGTAGGTAGGTAGATAGATAGAGATAGGTAGGTAGGTAGATAGATAGATAGAGATAGGTAGGTATGTAGATTGATAGATACAGATAGGTAGGTAGGTAGATTGCTAGATACAGATAGGTAGGTAGGTAGGTAGATAGATACAGATAGGTAGGTAGGTAGATTGATAGATACAGATAGGTAGGTAGGTAGATAGATAGATACAGATAGGTAGGTAGGTAGATAGATAGATAGAGATAGGTAGGTAGGTAGATAGATAAATACAGATGGGTAGGTAGGTAGGTAGATAGATAGAGATAGGTAGGTAGGTAGATAGATAAATACAGATTGGTAGGTAGGTAGGTAGATAGATAGATATAGGTAGGTAGGTAGATAGATAGATACAGATAGGTAGGTAGGTAGATAGATAAATACAGATAGGTAGGTAGGTAGGTAGATAGATAGATAGATAGATAGATAGATAGATAGAGATAGGTAGGTAGGTAGATTGATAGATACAGATAGGTAGGTAGGTAGATTGATAGATACAGATAGGTAGGTAGGTAGATTGATAGATACAGATAGGTAGGTAGGTAGATAGATAGATACAGATAGGTAGGTAGGTAGATAGATAGAGATAGGTAGGTAGGTAGATAGATAAATACAGATAGGTAGGTAGGTAGGTAGATAGATAGAGATAGGTAGGTAGGTAGATAGATAGATAGATAGAGATAGGTAGGTATGTAGATTGATAGATACAGATAGGTAGGTAGGTAGATTGATAGATACAGATAGGTAGGTAGGTAGGTAGGTAGATACAGATAGGTAGGTAGGTAGATTGATAGATACAGATAGGTAGGTAGGTAGATTGATAGATACAGATAGGTAGGTAGGTAGATAGACAGATACAGATAGGTAGGTAGGTAGATAGATAGATACAGATAGGTAGGTAGGTAGATAGATAGATAGAGATAGGGAGGTAGGTAGATAGATAAATACAGATAGGTAGGTAGGTAGGTAGATAGATAGAGATAGGTAGGTAGGTAGATAGATAAATACAGATAGGTAGGTAGGTAGGTAGATAGAAAGAGATAGGTAGGTAGGTAGGTAGATAGATAAATAGAGATAGGTAGGTAGGTAGATTGATAGATACAGATAGGTAGGTAGGTAGATTGATAGATACAGATAGGTAGGTAGGTAGATTGATAGATACAGATAGGTAGGTAGGTAGATAGATAGATACAGATAGGTAGGTAGGTAGATAGATAGATAGAGATAGGTAGGTAGGTAGATACACATAGGTAGGTAGGTAGGTAGATAGATAGAGATAGGTAGGTAGGTAGATAGATAAATACAGATAGGTAGGTAGGTAGATAGATAGAGATAGGTAGGTAGGTAGATAGATAGGTACAGATAGGTAGGTAGGTAGATAGATAAATACAGATAGGTAGGTAGGTAGATAGATAGATAGAGATAGGTAGGTAGGTAGATTGATAGATACAGATAGGTAGGTAGGTAGATTGATAGATACAGATAGGTAGGTAGGTAGATTGATAGATACAGATAGGTAGGTAGGTAGATAGATAGATACAGATAGGTAGGTAGGTAGATAGATAGAGATAGGTAGGTAGGTAGATAGATAAATACAGATAGGTAGGTAGGTAGGTAGATAGATAGAGATAGGTAGGTAGGTAGATAGATAGATAGAGATAGGTAGGTATGTAGATTGATAGATACAGATAGGTAGGTAGGTAGATTGATAGATACAGATAGGTAGGTAGGTAGGTAGATAGATACAGATAGGTAGGTAAGTAGATAGATAGATAGAGATAGGTAGGTAGGTAGATAGATAAATACAGATAGGTAGGTAGGTAGGTAGATAGATAGAGATAGGTAGGTAGGTAGATAGATAGATACAGATAGGTAGGTAGGTAGATAGATAAATACAGATAGGTAGGTAGGTAGATAGATAGATAGAGATAGGTAGGTAGGTAGATTGATAGATACAGATAGGTAGGTAGGTAGATTGATAGATACAGATAGGTAGGTAGGTAGATAGATAGATACAGATAGGTAGGTAGATAGATAGATAGATAGATAGATAGATAGATAGATAGATAGATAGATAGATAGAGATAGGTAGGTAGGTAGATAGATAAATACAGATAGGTAGGAAGGTAGGTAGATAGATAGAGATAGGTAGGTAGGTAGATAGATAGATAGAGATAGGTAGGTAGGTAGATTGATAGATACAGATAGGTAGGTAGGTAGATTGATAGATACAGATAGGTAGGTAGGTATATAGATAAATACAGATAGGTAGGTAGGTAGATAGATAGATAGAGATAGGTAGGTAGGTACATAGATAAATACAGATAGGTAGGTAGGTAGATAGATAGAGATAGGTAGGTAGGTAGATAGATAGATACAGATAGGTAAGTAGGTAGATAGATAGAGATAGGTAGGTAGGTAGATAGATAGATACAGATAGGTAGGTAGGTAGATAGATAAATACAGATAGGTAGGTAGGTAGGTAGATAGATAGAGATAGGTAGGTAGGTAGATAGATAGATACAGATAGGTAGGTAGGTAGATAGATAAATACAGATAGGTAGGTAGGTAGATAGATAGATAGATAGATAGATAGATAGATAGAGATAGGTAGGTAGGTACATAGATAAATACAGATAGGTAGGTAGGTAGATAGATAGAGATAGGTAGGTATGTAGATTGATAGATACAGATAGGTAGGTAGGTAGATTGATAGATACAGATAGGTAGGTAGGTAGATTGATAGATACAGATAGGTAGGTAGGTAGATAGATAGATAGAGATAGGTAGGTAGGTAGATAGATAGACATAGGTAGGTAGGTAGATTGATAGATACAGATAGGTAGGTATGTAGATAGATAGATACAGATAGGTAGGTAGATAGATAGATAGAAAGAGATAGGTAGGTAGGTAGATAGATAAATACAGATAGGTAGGTAGGTAGGTAGATAGTTAGAGATAGGTAGGTAGGTAGATTGATAGATACAGATAGGTAGGTAGGTAGATAGATAGATACAGATAGGTAGGTAGGTAGATAGATAGATAGAGATAGGTAGGTAGGTAGATAGATAAATACAAATAGGTAGGTAGATAGGTAGATAGATAGAGATAGGTAGGTAGGTAGCTAGATAAATACAGATAGGTAGGTAGGTAGGTAGATAGATAGAGATAGGTAGGTAGGTAGATAGATAGATACAGATAGGTAGGTAGGTAGATAGATAAATACAGATAGGTAGGTAGGTAGATAGATAGATAGAGATAGGTAGGTATGTAGATTGATAGATACAGATAGGTAGGTAGGTAGATTGATAGATACAGATAGGTAGGTAGGTAGGTAGATAGATACAGATAGGTAGGTAGGTAGATTGATAGATACAGATAGGTAGGTAGGTAGATAGATAGATACAGATAGGTAGGTAGGTAGATAGATAGATAGAGATAGATAGGTAGGTAGATAGATAAATACAGATAGGTAGGTAGGTAGGTAGATAGATAGAGATAGGTAGGTAGGTAGATAGATAAATACAGATAGGTAGGTAGGTAGGTAGATAGATAGAGATAGGTAGGTAGGTAGATAGATAGATACAGATAGGTAGGTAGGTAGATAGATAAATACAGATAGGTAGGTAGGTAGATAGATAGATAGATAGAGATAGGTAGGTAGGTAGATTGATAGATACAGATAGGTAGGTAGGTAGATTGATAGATACAGATAGGTAGGTAGGTAGATTGATAGATACAGATAGGTAGGTAGGTAGATAGATAGATACAGATAGGTAGGTAGGTAGATAGATAGAGATAGGTAGGTAGGTAGATAGATAAATACAGATAGGTAGGTAGGTAGGTAGATAGATAGAGATAGGTAGGTAGGTAGATAGATAGATAGATAGATAGAGATAGGTAGGTATGTAGATTGATAGATACAGATAGGTAGGTAGGTAGATTGATAGATACAGATAGGTAGGTAGGTAGATTGATAGATACAGATAGGTAGGTAGGTAGATAGATAGATACAGATAGGTAGGTAGGTAGATAGATAAATACAGATAGGTAGGTAGGTAGGTAGATAGATAGAGATAGGTAGGTAGGTAGATAGATAGATAGAGATAGGTAGGTATGTAGATTGATAGATACAGATAGGTAGGTAGGTAGATTGCTAGATACAGATAGGTAGGTAGGTAGGTAGATAGATACAGATAGGTAGGTAGGTAGATTGATAGATACAGATAGGTAGGTAGGTAGATAGATAGATACAGATAGGTAGGTAGGTAGATAGATAGATAGAGATAGGTAGGTAGGTAGATAGATAAATACAGATGGGTAGGTAGGTAGGTAGATAGATAGAGATAGGTAGGTAGGTAGATAGATAAATACAGATTGGTAGGTAGGTAGGTAGATAGATAGATATAGGTAGGTAGGTAGATAGATAGATACAGATAGGTAGGTAGGTAGATAGATAAATACAGATAGGTAGGTAGGTAGGTAGATAGATAGATAGATAGATAGATAGATAGATAGAGATAGGTAGGTAGGTAGATTGATAGATACAGATAGGTAGGTAGGTAGATTGATAGATACAGATAGGTAGGTAGGTAGATTGATAGATACAGATAGGTAGGTAGGTAGATAGATAGATACAGATAGGTAGGTAGGTAGATAGATAGAGATAGGTAGGTAGGTAGATAGATAAATACAGATAGGTAGGTAGGTAGGTAGATAGATAGAGATAGGTAGGTAGGTAGATAGATAGATAGATAGAGATAGGTAGGTATGTAGATTGATAGATACAGATAGGTAGGTAGGTAGATTGATAGATACAGATAGGTAGGTAGGTAGGTAGGTAGATACAGATAGGTAGGTAGGTAGATTGATAGATACAGAGAGGTAGGTAGGTAGATTGATAGATACAGATAGGTAGGTAGGTAGATAGACAGATACAGATAGGTAGGTAGGTAGATAGATAGATACAGATAGGTAGGTAGGTAGATAGATAGATAGAGATAGGGAGGTAGGTAGATAGATAAATACAGATAGGTAGGTAGGTAGGTAGATAGATAGAGATAGGTAGGTAGGTAGATAGATAAATACAGATAGGTAGGTAGGTAGGTAGATAGAAAGAGATAGGTAGGTAGGTAGGTAGATAGATAAATAGAGATAGGTAGGTAGGTAGATTGATAGATACAGATAGGTAGGTAGGTAGATTGATAGATACAGATAGGTAGGTAGGTAGATTGATAGATACAGATAGGTAGGTAGGTAGATAGATAGATACAGATAGGTAGGTAGGTAGATAGATAGATAGAGATAGGTAGGTAGGTAGATACACATAGGTAGGTAGGTAGGTAGATAGATAGAGATAGGTAGGTAGGTAGATAGATAAATACAGATAGGTAGGTAGGTAGATAGATAGAGATAGGTAGGTAGGTAGATAGATAGGTACAGATAGGTAGGTAGGTAGATAGATAAATACAGATAGGTAGGTAGGTAGATAGATAGATAGAGATAGGTAGGTAGGTAGATTGATAGATACAGATAGGTAGGTAGGTAGATTGATAGATACAGATAGGTAGGTAGGTAGATTGATAGATACAGATAGGTAGGTAGGTAGATAGATAGATACAGATAGGTAGGTAGGTAGATAGATAGAGATAGGTAGGTAGGTAGATAGATAAATACAGATAGGTAGGTAGGTAGGTAGATAGATAGAGATAGGTAGGTAGGTAGATAGATAGATAGAGATAGGTAGGTATGTAGATTGATAGATACAGATAGGTAGGTAGGTAGATTGATAGATACAGATAGGTAGGTAGGTAGGTAGATAGATACAGATAGGTAGGTAGGTAGATTGATAGATACAGATAGGTAGGTAGGTAGATAGATAGATACAGATAGGTAGGTAAGTAGATAGATAGATAGAGATAGGTAGGTAGGTAGATAGATAAATACAGATAGGTAGGTAGGTAGGTAGATAGATAGAGATAGGTAGGTAGGTAGATAGATAGATACAGATAGGTAGGTAGGTAGATAGATAAATACAGATAGGTAGGTAGGTAGATAGATAGATAGAGATAGGTAGGTAGGTAGATTGATAGATACAGATAGGTAGGTAGGTAGATTGATAGATACAGATAGGTAGGTAGGTAGATAGATAGATACAGATAGGTAGGTAGATAGATAGATAGATAGATAGATAGATAGATAGATAGATAGATAGAGATAGGTAGGTAGGTAGATAGATAAATACAGATAGGTAGGAAGGTAGGTAGATAGATAGAGATAGGTAGGTAGGTAGATAGATAGATAGAGATAGGTAGGTAGGTAGATTGATAGATACAGATAGGTAGGTAGGTAGATTGATAGATACAGATAGGTAGGTAGGTATATAGATAAATACAGATAGGTAGGTAGGTAGATAGATAGATAGAGATAGGTAGGTAGGTACATAGATAAATACAGATAGGTAGGTAGGTAGATAGATAGAGATAGGTAGGTAGGTAGATAGATAGATACAGATAGGTAAGTAGGTAGATAGATAGAGATAGGTAGGTAGGTAGATAGATAGATACAGATAGGTAGGTAGGTAGATAGATAAATACAGATAGGTAGGTAGGTAGGTAGATAGATAGAGATAGGTAGGTAGGTAGATAGATAGATACAGATAGGTAGGTAGGTAGATAGATAAATACAGATAGGTAGGTAGGTAGATAGATAGATAGATAGATAGATAGATAGATAGAGATAGGTAGGTAGGTACATAGATAAATACAGATAGGTAGGTAGGTAGATAGATAGAGATAGGTAGGTATGTAGATTGATAGATACAGATAGGTAGGTAGGTAGATTGATAGATACAGATAGGTAGGTAGGTAGATTGATAGATACAGATAGGTAGGTAGGTAGATAGATAGATAGAGATAGGTAGGTAGGTAGATAGATAGACATAGGTAGGTAGGTAGATTGATAGATACAGATAGGTAGGTATGTAGATAGATAGATACAGATAGGTAGGTAGATAGATAGATAGAAAGAGATAGGTAGGTAGGTAGATAGATAAATACAGATAGGTAGGTAGGTAGGTAGATAGTTAGAGATAGGTAGGTAGGTAGATTGATAGATACAGATAGGTAGGTAGGTAGATAGATAGATACAGATAGGTAGGTAGGTAGATAGATAGATAGAGATAGGTAGGTAGGTAGATAGATAAATACAAATAGGTAGGTAGATAGGTAGATAGATAGAGATAGGTAGGTAGGTAGCTAGATAAATACAGATAGGTAGGTAGGTAGGTAGATAGATAGAGAAAGGTAGGTAGGTAGATAGATAGATACAGATAGGTAGGTAGGTAGATAGATAAATACAGATAGGTAGGTAGGTAGATAGATAGATAGAGATAGGTAGGTAGGTAGATTGATAGATACAGATAGGTAGGTAGGTAGATTGATAGATACAGATAGGTAGGTAGGTAGATTGATAAATACAGATAGGTAGGTAGGTAGATAGATAGATACAGATAGGTAGGTAGGTAGATAGATAGAGATAGGTAGGTAGGTAGATAGATAAATACAGATAGGAAGGTAGGTAGGTAGATAGATAGAGATAGGTAGGTAGGTAGATAGATAGATAGAGATAGGTAGGTATGTAGATTGATAGATACAGATAGGTAGGTAGGTAGATTGATAGATACAGATAGGTAGGTAGGTAGGTAGATAGATACAGATAGGTAGGTAGGTAGATTGATAGATACAGATAGGTAGGTAGGTAGATAGATACAGATAGGTAGGTAGGTAGATAGATAGATAGAGATAGATAGGTAGGTAGATAGATAAATACAGATAGGTAGGTAGGTAGGTAGATAGATAGAGATAGGTAGGTAGGTAGATAGATAAATACAGATAGGTAGGTAGGTAGGTAGATAGATAGAGATAGGTAGGTAGGTAGATAGATAGATACAGATAGGTAGGTAGGTAGATAGATAAATACAGATAGGTAGGTAGGTAGATAGATAGATAGATAGATAGAGATAGGTAGGTAGGTAGATTGATAGATACAGATAGGTAGGGAGGTAGATTGATAGATACAGATAGGTAGGTAGGTAGATTGATAGATACAGATAGGTAGGTAGGTAGATAGATAGAGATAGGTAGGTAGGTAGATAAATACAGATAGGTAGGTAGGTAGGTAGATAGATAGAGATATGTAGGTAGGTAGATAGATAGAGATAGGTAGGTATGTAGATTGATAGATACAGATAGGTAGGTAGGTAGATTGATAGATACAGATAGGTAGGTAGGTAGATTGATAGATACAGATAGGTAGGTAGGTAGATAGATAGATACAGATAGGTAGGTAGGTAGATAGATAGAGATAGGTAGGTAGGTAGATAGATAAATACAGATAGGTAGGTAGGTAGGTAGATAGATAGAGATAGGTAGGTAGGTATATAGATAGATAGAGATAGGTAGGTATGTAGATTGATAGATACAGATAGGTAGGTAGGTAGATTGATAGATGCAGATAGGTAGGTAGGTAGGTAGATAGATACAGATAGGTAGGTAGGTAGATTGATAGATACAGATAGGTAGGTAGGTAGATAGATAGATACAGATAGGTAGGTAGGTAGATAGATAGATAGAGATAGGTAGGTAGGTAGATAGATAAATACAGATGGGTAGGTAGGTAGGTAGATAGATAGAGATAGGTAGGTAGGTAGATAGATAAATACAGATAGGTAGGTAGGTAGGTAGATAGATAGAGATAGGTAGGTAGGTAGATAGATAGATACAGATAGGTAGGTAGGTAGATAGATAAATACAGATAGGTAGGTAGGTAGATAGATAGATAGATAGATAGATAGATAGATAGATAGATAGATAGATAGATAGATAGATAGAGATAGGTAGGTAGGTAGATTGATAGATACAGATAGGTAGGTAGGTAGGTAGATAGATAGAGATAGGTAGGTAGGTATATAGATAGATAGAGATAGGTAGGTATGTAGATTGATAGATACAGATAGGTAGGTATGTAGATTGATAGATACAGATAGGTAGGTAGGTAGGTAGATAGATACAGATAGGTAGGTAGGTAGATTGATAGATACAGATAGGTAGGTAGGTAGATAGATAGATACAGATAGGTAGGTAGGTAGATAGATAGATAGAGATAGGTAGGTAGGGAGATAGATAAATACAGATGGGTAGGTAGGTAGGTAGATAGATAGAGATAGGTAGGTAGGTAGATAGATAAATACAGATAGGTAGGTAGGTAGGTAGATAGATAGAGATAGGTAGGTAGGTAGATAGATAGATACAGATAGGTAGGTAGGTAGATAGATAAATACAGATAGGTAGGTAGATAGATAGATAGATAGATAGATAGATAGATAGATAGATAGATAGATAGATAGATAGATAGATAGAGATAGGTAGGTAGGTAGATTGATAGATACAGATAGGTAGGTAGGTAGATTGATAGATACAGATAGGTAGGTAGGTAGATTGATAGATACAGATAGGTAGGTAGGTAGATAGATAGATACAGATAGGTAGGTAGGTAGATAGATAGAGATAGGTAGGTAGGTAGATAGATAAATACAGATAGGTAGGTAGGTAGGTAGATAGATAGAGATAGGTAGGTAGGTAGATAGATAGATAGATAGAGATAGGTAGGTATGTAGATTGATAGATACAGATAGGTAGGTAGGTAGATTGATAGATACAGATAGGTAGGTAGGTAGGTAGATAGATACAGATAGGTAGGTAGGTAGATAGACAGATACAGATAGGTAGGTAGGTAGATAGATAGATACAGATAGGTAGGTAGGTAGATAGATAGATAGAGATAGGTAGGTAGGTAGATAGATAAATACAGATAGGTAGGTAGGTAGGTAGATAGATAGAGATAGGTAGGTAGGTAGATAGATAAATACAGATAGGTAGGTAGGTAGGTAGATAGAAAGAGATAGGTAGGTAGGTAGATAGATAGATACAGATAGGTAGGTAGGTAGATAGATAAATACAGATAGGTAGGCAGGTAGATTGATAGATACAGATAGGTAGGTAGGTAGAGAGATAGATACAGATAGGTAGGTAGGTAGATAGATAGAGATAGGTAGGTAGGTAGATAGATAAATACAGATAGGTAGGTAGGTAGGTAGATAGATAGAGATAGGTAGGTAGGTAGATAGATAGATAGAGATAGTTAGGTATGTAGATTGATAGATACAGATAGGTAGGTAGGTAGATTGATAGATACAGATAGGTAGGTAGGTAGGTAGATAGATACAGATAGGTAGGTAGGTAGATTGATAGATACAGTTATGTAGGTAGGTAGATAGATAGATACAGATAGGTAGGTAGGTAGATAGATAGATAGAGATAGGTAGGTAGGTAGATAGATAAATACAGATAGGTAGGTAGGTAGGTAGATAGATAGAGATAGGTAGGTAGGTAGATAGATAAATACAGATAGGTAGGTAGGTAGGTAGATAGATAGAGATAGGTAGGTAGGTAGATAGATAGATACAGATAGGTAGGTAGGTAGATAGATAAATACAGATAGGTAGGTAGGTAGATAGATAGATAGATAGAGATAGGTAGGTAGGTAGATTGATAGATACAGATAGGTAGGTAGGTAGATTGATAGATACAGATAGGTAGGTAGGTAGATTGATAGATACAGATAGGTAGGTAGGTAGATAGATAGATACAGATAGGTAGGTAGGTAGATAGATAGAGATAGGTAGGTAGGTAGATAGATAAATACACATAGGTAGGTAGGTAGGTAGATAGATAGAGATAGGTAGGTAGGTAGATAGATAGAGATAGGTAGGTATGTAGATTGATAGATACAGATAGGTAGGTAGGTAGATTGATAGATACAGATAAGTAGGTAGGTAGGTAGATAGATACAGATAGGTAGGTAGGTAGATTGATAGATACAGATAGGTAGGTAGGTAGATAGATAGATACAGATAGGTAGGTAGGTAGATAGATAGATACAGATAGGTAGATAGATAGATAGATAGATAGATAGATAGATAGATAGATAGATAGATAGATAGATAGATAGATAGATAGATAGATAGATAGATAGATAGAGATAGGTAGGTAGGTAGATAGATAAATACAGATAGGTAGGAAGGTAGGAAGATATATAGAGATAGGTAGGTAGGTAGATAGATAGATAGAGATAGGTAGGTAGGTAGGTAGATAGATACAGATAGGTAGGTAGGTAGATTGATAGATACAGATAGGTAGGTAGGTAGATAGATAGATACAGATAGGTAGGTAGATTGATAGATACAGATAGGTAGGTCGATTGATAGATACAGATAGGTAGGTAGGTAGATTGATAGATACAGCTAGGTAGGTAGGTAGATAGATAGATACAGATAGGTAGGTAGATAGATAGATAGATAGATAGATAGATAGATAGATAGATAGATAGATAGATAGATAGATAGATAGATAGAGATAGGTAGGTAGGTAGATAGATAAATACAGATAGGTAGGAAGGTAGGTAGATAGATAGAGATAGGTAGGTAGGTAGATAGATAGATAGAGATAGGTAGGTAGGTAGGTAGATTGATAGATACAGATAGGTAGGTAGGTAGATTGATAGATACAGATAGGTAGGTAGGTAGATAGATAAATACAGATAGGTAGGTAGGTAGATAGATAGATAGAGATGGGTAGGTAGGTAGATAGATAAATACAGATAGGTAGGTAGGTAGATAGCTAGAGATAGGTAGGTAGGTAGATAGATAGATACAGATAGGTAGGTAGGTAGATAGATAGAGATAGGTAGGTAGGTAGATAGATAGATACAGATAGGTAGGTAGGTAGATAGATTAATACAGATAGGTAGGTAGGTAGATAGATAGATAGAGATAGGTAGGTATGTAGATTGATAGATACAGATAGGTAGGTAGGTAGATTGATAGATACAGATAGGTAGGTAGGTAGATTGATAGATACAGATAGGTAGGTAGGTAGATAGATAGATAGAGATAGGTAGGTAGATAGATAGAT